>VXAY01001837.1:380504-418286 GCA_013399855.1 Oxyruncus cristatus
GGCCCCGCACACGCCGGGGATCGCTGACTGATCCCTTCCCGGCCCCGCACACACTAGGCTGGGATCGCTGACTGATCCCATCCCGGCCCTGCACACACTAGGCTGGGATCACTGAATCCACTGGGTTCTTCCAGAGGCTTTTACAAAGCTGAATCCTCTTGGGAATTTCGAGGGCCCCGGGTAATAATGCATTATAAATCAACACAATGCACATCACATTTAATACTCCAGTTGTTTCTTCCTTGAGTTTCTTTGGATATCATCTGAACTTAGCAGGTAGCTGCTGTTTGGGGGAGACAGGTGTTTGTGTTTGGATTTTTTTTTTAACTCTTGTTCTCTAACCACTTTTACTATTGTCCCTTAACCACAGGGCTTTAAACTTCGGAAAAAATCCTCAGCTGTCCCCATGAAGGTTTCTGACATAGGAATCTTCCCAAACTTCTTGTTTGGGACCATCTTGAGCTTTATCTTTTTTGAAAATATGGTATTCTAGGGCTCTTATGCCTTTTGTAAGTAGCTTCTTAAATTCTTATGTACTGTTGACCTCTTTTGATTTTTAAAATTTTTTTATTTATAGCTGGATAAATCTTTATTTTCCTGATGTTGTCTGTTTATTAGTAGACCATATTAAAAAAAACAGGCGTAGAATACAGATAGATAAAAAACCTCATTACAAATACTTTTAAAATAGTTAAACTTGAAATTATAGTCCTGTACAGACACAAACATGACATTAACCACTGAATTGAATGTTCTGAAAGTAATGCTTAGATAGCCCACTGTTCCAATCAAGATTTTCTAGATCACTGAACTGATGGGAATTTGTAGCTAAATTCCAGAAACTACAACTTGTGGAATGCTGAGTGAGCCTTAATAACAATCAACTGTTCTACAGACACAGATATTTTTTGCAGTTTGCTAGTTTGGTTTGAATTGAGCAAGAGAGAAAACTGAGAAGTTACTCCTGCCGTGGCTCTCTATGTATCAGCTGTTGTTAATATTAGAAGAGCTGTGATTTATTCGAGGAAATGACCTGTCTGATGCTCACATTCTGTGTCCTGCTTGGCAGTGATGTCTCTGGAGGTTCTGGTGCCTGTGAGGGAGGGGACAGTGGAACTGCTGTGTTCTTTGGGACAAAAGAGTGGGCAATTCTTGCAATAGATTTGAAAAGGACTTTAAATTCTGCTGGACTGGCTGTATCTTGGACAGCCAAGGAGGATGTGCAGTTCCGTTCTGCTTTGAACAGCTTACTGTACTTGGTGCTTTTATTTCATTTACTGAATTATCTTTATGGTCAAATCCTGTTCTCCATAGGAGAAGTCTGGAAGGAAATGAATTTTAGCAGATGGAGAGGGTGGTTTGTGGGGGTTTTGTTCACCTTTTTGCACAGTGTTGTATGAGAGCATCCCTTTCTTGCCCTAGTGTTGTAACAGGTTAGTGTTTGTAGCTGAGCAGGCACTGTTTTCACTGTTTGCTAAATACAGAATTAGAGGAGCTTATCTGGGACAAAAATGTTTGGAACATCATCCAAAGCACAGCCATTCTTTAAGTGCTGCAGTGCTTGGAGATTCAGAATTATTAGAAACCTTTATGTGGCTTAGGAAGTAAATAAAAGCATTTTAGTATTGTTTAACATGAAGAATGATTCAAATACTTTACTAGAGTAAAAATGAAAGGGGAAAGCTGTGTTAAAGTAACCAGCAGCAGGTGTGAGCAGCACCTTGGTGTAGGTTATGAGGGAATTGGAGCTCAGCACAGACTGAGACTTAGACTCTGTACAGAGGTGAAAACTGGGAGGCACAGTGTGCTAAAGGAGTCTCCTATTCCAGGAAATTACAGGGAACAGCTAAATACGTTCTCACTTTCAAATCAACTACTGATATCCTGCAAGGGGGAGACACAGTTATTTGACTGAAGAAATTCAGAATGGGCTGGAGGAAATACTACAGTGGAAGTACACGGAGGTGAAAAAAACCTAAAGGGATCTTGTTGTTGGTTCTGTTGTTTTTTGGGGTTTTTTTATCCAGTAATTTATAGCAGTGTTTTTAACTCACAATTAAAATTTAGTGCTCTTTGCTAGTGGTGTCTGAATTAAATCATGTTGAAGTTAACCCAGCTCTTTCTGGTGATTGTAACTGGAAAGTTAATTTCTCATCCCTGTGGGAATTCAGCATCTGGTACATGGAGCTTCTGCAGTCAGACTGAGCTACTTCCCAAGGTGTGTCCATGCTCATGTGGATGGGCTGACTCATGGCTGGGGACACTCTTATTCACTGTGGACTTATCCCTTGTCCTAGAGCTTCTGCCAAGGAAGTAGAACTCCAGCGTTTGGACAGCTGGAGGAGCTTTTATTGACAGTGTAACTTTTACTGATTGTTCATTGCAACCCATCCAGAAATGGTTCGAAAAAAGCAGGACATGCTGAGGTGCCAAACTGCTGCTGCTACAGCCTCGTTCAGGGTAATGAAGAGCAAGGACAGACACCACGATTTCTGATCCAGAGTGAAGGGCCACTGAAAATAAAAGATAAAAATCACTCCATAAAGTCACACAAAAAGCAGTGTTGTAGTTCCATGTACTCAGTGGTGGACGCTGGGTTGTTACTGCTTGAGATGATGGTTTGTTAGACAGAGCTGCGTTGTCCAGTTGTGATGGAAACAGCAGAAGAAACTGGTGAGAATTACTGGGGAGGAACAAAGAAAACCTGGAACGCAGTTGTGCCTCTGTGGGAGGTGCTGCCCCCCAGGTTGGGATCCTGTCAGTCTGATCCCCCAGCTCAGGAAAGCACAGCAGGACTGGGAAGGACAGATGGAGGCCCAGACTGGTCAGGCTGGCAGAGAGGGAAGGGACAAGGCAGGGCTGTTGAAGTCTCCAGTGGCGCAGGGCTGTGTTCTCCAGTCTCATCCTGGAGCTACACTAGAGGGCACTGGCAGGGGGTGAGCTCAGCACCAAGGAAGGGTCATGTTTTTTCTGTCACATAGTCTCTAATTCAGCTTTCCTGGGAATGTAGTGCGTGGTTAACATGCTGCATGGATTTAGAAGTGAGTGGAGAAATGCACAAAAGTGCTTGGAAAGCAGGGGGAGAGCCATCCCCTGAGCTGCCAGTGGGTGTCTGGAAGGTGCCTGGCTTTGCTGGGAAGCATCTCTGCATCCCAGTGCCTCTCTTGCTGCACATCCAGAGGCAACTGCTCTTTGTCACTCTCAGGGTCAGGATAGAGCTGGACTGTGCTCCTCCGACCTCATCCTGTTCTTGTATTCTAGAATTTTTAGCATCCTTTTCACTCTCCCTGTATGCAAGGTGTGAAAAATCGAACTTTTCCTCATGGGTATCCCACAACTAAATTGCTGGAGCAAATTCTGCTGCATAGGGCACCTCTTCAATAAACCTGCCATAGCTTTTGGCTCGTGCTTTCTGGTAAGAAAATGTGTGGCTTGTAGCACAGAGGTTTAGCTGTGGTGTGTTGCCAGAACAGCTGCCGATTGTGTCCCATGTGGCTGTGGCTCACCTCGAAGGCTTGCTCATGTTTGCAGGTTCTGCCACCTGGGAGTATCTGGGCTAGCTGAGAAAATGGATCCCTTGAGTTGCTGCCTTCCCTTGGGTGTGCACATCAACAAGGACACCTGGACAGCCACAGGAATGCAGGATGTGGTACTGGTGGGGGCACAACTCTGGCACCAGAGGGATGGGCAAAACGGGTTTGAGAGCGATCAAAACAACTGAGTGTCCTGCCCAAATCAGCACCTCCAGGGGGATGGTCCTGGTGGTGCTGTGTGTCCATTATGTGTGTGTAAGGAGGCTCTTTGGAAGGAGCTGGGTCCCATTTTGGTGTTCCCTTTTGCCTCAGACATGGCTGTGTTGGCACGCAGGGACTTCATGCCCGTTGCTGTGAGTGCAGAGTGGCACTGGTGGGTATTGGTGGAGCACGTGGAGGGGTTTGGTAGGGCCTGTTCCCTTCCTGAAGTGCGACTGAAACAGAGTATTCATTGTTAATGTGGGTCTTGCTGGATACTTAGTACTGATGACATGAGGTGCTCGCTGAAATGGGCTCAGGGGTAATCTGGCCCTACGTACCTGCAAAAACCCGACCGTGGCATTATAGAATCATTGAGGCTGGGCAGGACCTCTGAGATTGAGTCCAACCATTAACCCATCGCTGCCAAGGCCACCACTAAACCACAGCCCTAAACCCCACACTTACAGTCTTTTAGCTCCCTGCAGGGATGGGCACTCCACCACTGCCCTGGGCAGCCTGTGCTGGGGCTGGACAGTCCTTTCTGGGAAGAAATTTTTCCTAAGATCCAACCTAAACTTTCCTCAGGGCAACTTGAGGCCCTTTCCCCTTGTCCTCTTGCTGCATTTAAGTGTTACATAATGCCTCACAGACTTGTTCAAGTCTGTTTTGTTGATCATGTTATTTTTCTGTGTGAGTCACTCAGAAGTCATGGTTAGCTTGTGTGGAAAAGTAATTGCAGGGGAAAAGTTTTTATTTTCCCATTCTAAAAACGTAGCTTTGAAGTTCCTCTGCTTAACAAATGCTTGCTTTCTCATTCCTTGTAAATGCATTAGGGACCAAAATTAAACAAACTGAAGTATTAAATGATTTAATTTATCACTGTTGTTAACTACATCACAGAAATCATGAGTAATATCCAAAACCTTTGGACACAAGGTTTGCCAGCTGATTTGTGCACTGTCCCCAGGCTGGGGAAACACTCTGGAGTTCAGCTGTGCTGCTCCAAAGTGGTTTTTCTGTACCCTGAGCGTGGCACTGCTGTGGGATTAGTTATTGCACAAGAGAGGCTCAGTTCACTACTGCTCTGGGGGTGTCAGGGGTAGTCCAGGAGGGCATCCTCAGCTCCTCTGGGGAAGCAGAGTGGCTCCAGCTCCACCACAGGAACCACCCCAGCTCAGTGACAGGGGAGAGAAGGGCTGATCTCTGGGAACAAAAGGATCCAGTGAGTGGATGATGTAACTGACCCAGAGATGTAAAATTCACACAACTAAAAGATGCATGAACTTGCCTTTGTGGCCCAGCAGGTGGTGGATTGTAAAATGGTTTTGGGTCCAGTAAGAGTATTGCATTCTCTACAATATGCACAGTGAAGCAAATTCCAGCAGGAAAGTGTGGTCTTAGTTTAAAGGAAACCATGGATTTCCTTTATGTTCATTTGTCATTTTTCCTGGACTGTGTTTTTCCAGTTTAGAGCTACATGAGAACTTAAAAAGGGCACCTGATGTTGTACAGTACCAGACTGTGTTATTTGGGTTAGTCTAGAAATGAGAGAAAAAGAAGAGTAAAAGCATCACTTTGTACTGAGTAACAACATTAAGTTGTTCTGGCTAGAAGGAACTGCTGCCTCAGGAATGTAAAACTTTGACATGAATAAGCTGTATTGTGTATCAGCCACAACAGCTTTGCTGCAAACCTCACTTATATGTAAATAAGTTGGATTATTTTTCTTTCTAAGACATACTGAACTGTTGGTCAGTCACAACCAAGACTCCTTGTCAGGAAGGGTCTATCAGAGCCACTCACTCATCTTCTCATGAAGCCCAAGGCTTGATTGTAAGAGTGCATGATCTGCTTTAGAAGGGTGATACTTTCTCTGGACACAAATGAACTCTAAGCTTGCTTCTCCCTGCTCAGCTGTTCATCTGCTGCAGACCTTTTCAAGGGCAGATGAACTGCAAGTGTGCTTTGGTCCCTGCTTTCCAGAGGCGATCAGGGCAGGGGTCACAAAGGAGTGACAGCTGCACATTTGGCAGCTCTGATATCAGTACAACAGGGAATCTGCCTGAACACTCAGATATTTGGAGTTATTCCAAGAGAAAGGGAACTGTTGCCTTCCTGCTTTTCTCATCTGTGATTGGGGCTGTTCTCTGTGGGAGCTCTGCTGGTGGAGGGGGCTGCTGCGGGAAGGCCCAGCACTGCTTGCCCAGAGCCAGTGCTGAGATGGGGCTGGCAGAGGGGTCTGCAGTGCAGGGGCTGGTGCTCACAGAGCAAGAACCCTGCAGGTGCCCAGCTGAGGAGGAGGGTGGAACCTCTACTGCCTGAGGGGTTTGGAGCTTCACCCTGGAGCTTTGACACCTTTGCTGGAGGCCTTGAACAGGCTGTACTGGCTAAAACGTGTTGGAAGAATAAATAAATGTATTTTCAGAGACCATGTTCTATAATACTTAGCCTTAGTGTGTTTTTTGGCGGTCTTAAATGCAACTTCCAGATTGCGGCAAAGCCCTAAATATGTGGGAGTAGGACTGTCTAGTTCTTTGTAAATTTTCCCCCTTTTTATCCAGTGCTGGACTGTACTTTCCACACCGCTTAGTCTCTGTGTTTGGGGTTGCCAAAGATGGCTTTGTAACATCATACAGGTCAGTAACAGCTTCACCACTCTAAGAGCTTTAATGGAGGTACTCTAGGGGTGTGTTCTGAAAAATCCATTGCTTCCTTCACTAAGAACACAAACTGTTTTCATTGCTTTCTTAGATTTGCAAGGTGGGGACCATCTTGGGTGCTGATCTCTAACACTGGTAGCTGTCCTAACACGTGTGCCTTAGGGCTGTGCCTTCACACACCTGCATTCTGGGCCTTGGCACTGTGCTCTCTGCCTTATTTTCGGGGTAACTGTTGGGTTCTTAGTGGACCCCTTGTCTCAGGATTCTTTCCTCCCAGAGGTTATTTTCTCTTTAACGCCTCTCCCTTATTGCTTGTGTACAACACCTAAAATACTCCTCCCCCTGTCAAACACTCTGCTGTCTCTCCTGCAGGTGAGAAAGCAACACAAACCCCTGTTCTACCAGGGCTGAGTGTGATGCAGTCCCGGTCCTGCTTGCCCATGGGCACCCTTTGGGCAGCAGCATTCCTTGCTTCCCGGGCCTCACCCACCCCAGAGAGGAGCAGCTGAGGAGGTGTTTGCTCACAGAGTAACCCCGTGGTCATTGCAGGTGATCCGCAGGAGCAGCGACGAGGAGAAGCTGCTGTGCCTGGTGCGGCAGCGGGCGGGACACCACTGCCAGACGGCCGTGATCGTGATCCTGATCCTGGCCTGGGAGGGGATCCCCCACCTGCTGGCGGACACGCTGTACAAGGAGCTGACCCAGAGCCTGCGCAAGTACGGCTGCCCCACGAGCCGCCGGTGCGCGCTCAACGAGGAGTGAGTCCCTTCTTCCTTCTGGGGCTGCCTGGGCTCCGCGGGGACGGCCTGGCAGTGCAGCACTGCAGCTGGACAAGGATCCCAAACCGCCGGGTGCCACCGGTGTCACACCTCCTTCCTTGCTCTGTGGGAGTTGTACCTGCCGTGCCCAGGGAGGGCGTGGCTGTGAGCTCCTCTCCTGGCTCTGGGCACACTGCCCCAGGTCCCTCTGCACACCCGCCAGGCTCAAAGAGCTGCCACCAAGGTGGGCTTGGACTTGTTAAAACAGACGTGATCCCGGATCCAGGATCTCCCTCTCTGTGCCTCTGAGAGGAATTGAGTTTGTGTAATAAGAATATGTTGTAAGTGCAGTGCTGCCTTTGTGCTGGTCTCTGCGTAGCTCACATTTCACGGGCTCGTAGCTGTACAGGGACCTGAATCTAATGCCTGTGTTCTTAAAGGGTCCGCTTTGAAAGTCAGACCGATTTGGAGTTAATGGTATTGCTGCACATAACACAATAACTATTGGATTTGGGGGTAACCTTTAGTTGCAGGGCTATTTTTCTGGATAAAAATGTTATCCAACTGGAGAATTCAAAATGAAAGTAGCACAGGTGTATTTCTAGAGCTATGACTGAGTCTTTATTTCCCAGAATTAAGGTCTTGGGGGAGTTGAGTCTGTCCTGAGGAGAAAAGTCAGCCCTCTACACATGAATATTTCCTTCACAGAAAATATCTGGTTAAGCCATGTATTTTATAAATTCCTTTGTTTTATGCTCTGTATTCTAAAAGAAACAGCAAATAGCATTGACCTAACAAAACCCCAGGCCCAAGAGCTGTGTTACCAGCTGACCTGACTTGTCTTTCTTTCCTTTCCTAGTCGTACTTGTGCATGTCAAGGACTTGACCCTGAAACTTGTGGAGCATCGTTCTCATTTGGCTGTTCATGGAGTATGTATTTCAATGGCTGTAAGTTTGCCAGGAGCAAAAACCCCAGGAAGTTTAGGCTTCTCACTGATGACCCTAAGCAAGTAAGATTTCTTTTTTTTTTTTTTTTCCCCTCCCTCCAACCACATCTTCTGGTGATTTTCAGAACTGGAAGTGGAATCTCTGGATCCCCGCCCCCTTCCCTCTCACACATGTGTGCAGAGCTTATCACAGGCACACAGCCAGTGCAGCTTTTTTAACTGTAGTATTTAGAATCCTTATTCCACTGGGTCAAAACTCAGTGTCACTTATGTATTTAAATACCCTAAAATTATCCTTAAATGCTGTTCTGCATGTTTAGCTCCGTGTGTAACCTGTGTGAAACCTTCACTCTTTGGAAGTGTAAAATACAGCTTGAGGGTCTCTCTAAGGACCAAGCCTGTAGCTCAGACATTCCAGGCTTCTGCCTTGGTACAGAAAATCTTGTACCTTGGGGTTGCATTGCTTTCCCACTTTTGTAGGACCAGCTGACAGCCTGGGCTTCCCTCTCTCCCCAAGAATAAACTGGTTTTTTCTGTGGACAGCATGTTTTTTAAATGGTTTTGAAGGAATGGATACACTAAGACACGATGCAGTGAAGTGATTCTGTTAATTGCTGGTTAGGAGTGTAGGTGATGTCACAAAGGTTGAAGCAGCACAGAAATTAATGACGGATTATATGAAGTAACAAACATCTAAAAAACCCAACCCCATTCGTGTTTTACTCTGAAAATATTTTCATGAAGAGGGAATAAAGGTGTTGTGAGCTGAAGGCAGAACAGGCCAAACCCAGCCTTGCTTGTCTCGAGAGGAAATTGTTTTATAAACTTTGTTTATAGAAAAATGTGTCTATTGGGCTTCTTTTATTTTAGGAATCCTGTTCCTTCTCTGTCTTCTGCCGTTCCCTGTGTGTTCGGGTTCTCCCTGTGTCTAGTGCTGTGCGTGGAGCATTCTGTGCAGGCATGTCCTCTGTAGGTTTGGGGTGCTTTGAATTAGCTGGGGAAGCCACCAGGGCAGAACCTCCCTGTGTGTCCAAGGAAACACAGAGCTGAGGCAGCTCCAGTAGCTCTGTGGTCAGAGCAGGCTCAGTGGCACGCTTGGTTTTGGCATTATTTTTTCTAGCAGGTACTTCCTTTAGCTAAATGCTGGCTACTGATGATTTTTTAGATGACACAAAGCTAGGAGGTATTAATAAAATTAAATTTTCAATTACGAAAGCAAATTGAGAAAACGATAGTTTAAAGTCCAGAAAGACTTGGATCCTTTGAGGCACTGGATGGAGTGAGATGAGTAAGGGTATAACATACCTAGGTAAGAATGGTGCCTAGGATAGATAATGGAGGATATGTTACCTTCAGTGCAGTTCAGAAGCCCTTGTGGAGGCATTTCCAGCTGATGAACTGGCTGTGGTGTGAGTTAAAAACACACTGTCTCGTAAGGGAACACTGCGTGGAAAGCAGTGAGTCTCCTGTACACTGGTGTTTACAGGCTATGGGGACAAGTGGGTTTGGGTTTTTTCAAACAAAATCAGCTGTTGCTTTTTGCATTCCCACACAATGCAGAACTGAAGCTCTGGTTGTGTCTCAAAGCCTGAGCCTTGGAGGAAGACAAAGTGGGTCTGTCACCAGTTGGTTGGTGATTTTTCTGGAAAAGCAAAACCTTGGAATAAGAGCTTGGGGTTTGTTTCTGTAAATAAGAACTTAAATGTGATGTTGCCATACAAGCCCACCTAACTAATTCTGAGTTTATATGGCTTAGCCTAAGGAAAGGAATATTATTTCAAATCTAGTAGGTATTTCCATAAAGTCCCGAGTTTTGCACCTCCAAAGAACAAAAGAGTTAACAAGTGTTCCTGGTGAAAGTTCTGTTGGAATATGAGAAATGTACCTCTGAGAAAAGACCAGAGAGCTGAAATGAGTGTTAAATGCAATTGGGAGTTTCTCATGCAGTTAAAGGAAATGTATTAAAAACCTGGGCTTCTTTTGGCAGGGCTGTGTCAATGGGGATTAAGGCCCATAAGCAAAACACTAAAAGAAGACCTGAGGCTCCATCCCCGCTCACACGGGGTATGAGTTTTGTCCTCTGGCTTTGTGTGGAAGGTGCCTCACTCCTTGACACGTATCAGAACTGATGCAGAAATGAGGTCCCCTGTGTTGGGTTTCTTTGCCCCAGCAGATCCCCTCCACTGTTATTTGGTTGATTTGTATCTGACAATTTTGGTGTTTTGGTCATGCAAAAGCAGACATTTATGGCTAGTGACAAAGGGCAGCAGGACAGAAGTCAGATTAATAAAACAGGAGGTAGAGGCTAAGATGCTTTCAAAGCCGCCTCCAGCACTGAACGTTGCCTTTCTCTGCAGGAGGAACTTTTGGAAAATAATTTGCAAACGTTGGCTACTGATGTGGCTCCAGTGTATAAGAAGCTTGCTCCGGAAGCTTTCCAGAACCAGGTAGGTGTGTGACACTCAGCTCTGAGCAGCAGTGTGGTCCCAAACCTCGCGGTGCCGTTGAGCTGCTGCTTCCGGGGGCATTTGGCAGGTTTGAATGTACTGCACCTCTGGATTTGAACTGGGGGTTAAGTTATGCCCTGAGCTGTGCACAGGTGAAAAAGGCTGAGAGGTAATACTGTAAATAAATTGGTTTCACTGTTTCAAGACACTTTGACTCTGGCTGGCCCGATTATCTCGCTGACATCCAGCTGGAAGCGTTCCACGTTCGATAGGGAAATATGTGCTTTCTGATCACTGCGGCTTCTCGGCTGCCTTCACTCTGTCACAAGGGAGGCGGTGGCCCTGGGGCTCCCAGCCCCTCCCTTTGAGTCCCAAGTAGCTGTAGTTTATTGTCCTTGCAGGTGGAGAACGAGCACATGGGCCCCGACTGCCGGCTGGGCTGCCAGGCGGGCCGGCCCTTCTCCGGGGTCACGGCCTGCATCGACTTCTGCGCCCACGCGCACAAGGACACCCACAACATGCACAACGGCAGCACCGTGGTACGTCCGGGCTGGGCTGGGCACGGGACAGGCACTGCTGGATGGACGGGGCTGGCTCGGGGGTCCCCGTAGGACGGGGCTGGCTCGGGGGTCCCCGTACACACGGGGCTGGCTCGGGGGTCCCCGTACACACGGGGCTGGTTTATGGGCTGTGGACAGAGGCAGGGATCAGTGTGATCACTGAATCTCAGTGTGGAAGGGAAACCCACAGAGGAGTGTGGCTATTGTACCAACACCTCGCTGGACTGCCAGTGAGCAAATGGGTTGGGAATTACTCAATTCAGTGATCTTTTAGAAATACAGAACAGTGCTGAGGCAAGCTGAGCTCAAAGCAGCAAAGCTAAAACTGGCAGTGTTCTCTGAGCAGCTGGAGCGTTGCAGGGCTCTAAAGAGTGAGGGTGACTTGTTGTACAGCCATGCAGGTAACACTCAAGTAACTTCTCTATTAAAGGATGGATATGTAGAAAAAAATCTGTCTAAAATCTCTGCCTACTTTAGAAACAGTCTTTTTTAAAATTTGGAAAAGCAAATTGAATTAGTGTTGCCCTGATGCAATAAAATGTTGCATTTACACCTACAGTTAGCATTCAGGTTTTGGCTGTAACAGCAGTGAAATGACTGGGACAGTTGTTTAATGTTAATTATGTGCTTGTAAGGAGAGCAAATGGCTGTTCCTTTAGAGCATGGAAGCAGGTCTGGGAGTTCACCAGGAATGTCAGTCCTCAAGAGACTATTATTTTTGCCAGCATTCTTCTGTGTGGGCATTCTATATAAGAATGTTGAAGTGTACATTACAAAATTGCTTCTAAAGTGTAGGAGTTGAATGCCCTTGAAGATCCTAAACTGGAAAATGAGGCCTCCTTGTCAGGCAAAGTGTATGGTATGCTCTTTGATGAAATTCAGTTCAGGTGTTCTGAAAATAATAGTTTAAGTACTCTGTTGCCTCTTAAGTTAAAACACAAAATGAAATGGAAACCGAGTGTTCTGCTCATTCTGCCATATTGGATCCCAGGAAAGTTGTAAGTTACGGGCAGAAGCAGCTGCAGGGACAATTAAACCTTTTGTATTGGGGAACAGTTCTACAAATCCATTTGTCTGTAATCACCTGACGTCACTGTAGCTTCAGATTATCCTTGCTGGTGTTGACACTTCATGGATTATACATGGCATTTGCAAGCAATTCCAAGTCTCAGAATCAGGGAGCATTACAACTGTGTAAGGCCATTGTATGGGCCAGAACTTACCGCTGCCCTACAGTCAAGTTCTGCCACATTCTGTCAGTCTTGCAGAACGTTACTACATCATTTTAACTGCTGAAAACCACCATGCTTTGCAACCTGATTTTCACAGGTAGCTCATTCACAAATAACTACTGCATACCTGTGTTCTCTTTATTTAGGTGGGATTGCTCTTAATTTCAATGTACTTGCAGCAGGGGCTATTTGTAAATAGGAAAAAGCTGTAAGTATTACCACCCACTTTACCTGATTGAACTGGGATGCCGAAGGTGAACCAGAGCTGGATCTGTGGAACTGGGGACTGTGGGGACAGGACACAGCATCTGTTCTCTGTCTGGGTCACAGTTACAGTTTCGTGGACAGGGAGCCTAAAGCAAAATATGCTGGTTTCTTGCAGACAGGGCAGCAGCACATGCTGGGCTTTCTTCAGTCTAGATTGTTGTGACGACAGTCAAAATCAGGGTTGTTAATTTTGGCTTATAACCAAATCTGGTAGTACCATAGGAAATGTAGTGGTAAGAACACAAAAAGAAATCAGTTTGTGTGATCCCAGCACCCGTCTGGGCACCTCCTGCAGTCCTGTCTAGATCCAGAAGCTGCTCTGGGGCTGCTTACTCAGTCTAAAATATGTGATGGTTTCTTATAAATCACTGGCCATAGCGATGGAGGGGTCACTTACGTAACTGTGACATGTTAAATGTGACATATGTTACCTGTGAAATGCAGCGTGTGCAAGTACAACACCCGAGGTGACAGCTCTCACACAGACCGCTCTGATAATGCGGTAATGGGCAGAAGGAGAATGATTTGCACTACCTTAAAAACCTCAAGCATCCATGGCTTTACTGTTTTTGTCCTGTGTTTTGATTGATTTTTTTCACTGCTCATCACACCTTACATTTTAAAATCTCTACACAAGTGTACTTGCCATCTTGGCCCTCATTAGTGTTGGGAAGATTTCTTCCCTTCCTCCTTATTCCAACACAGAATGTTCATTTATAAAATCTAAAGCTCCTCTGGGCTAAAAAGGTTCAAGTAAATACCTTGTGAGATGGGTGGATGCTGCTGGTTCTGTTGGTGGAAGGGACACTTTTCCTGTTCTCCCCTTGTCATTGGTGCCCACTTGTGCCACAGGTATGGAAGGAAAGCTGTGCAGGGCACCCAAAGTTAAGGAAAAACACAATCTATTCAAATTACTTAAACCAGGCACAGCAAAACACTTGGGTGAGGTTAATGATAAGGAATGAGTTTACACTTAAAAGAATATATTTTCTAATGAGCTGCCAATAATAACTTCCTTCCACTGCCTCTGCCAGAACTTTAGAAAAGCACTCTTGGATTTTTCTAGGTATGTATTTGATCAGCTGCATTATTTGTATGGGGCTCTGAAAATAAATCAGGCTGTCATTTAGCAGTGGGAGAGTCTCAGAAATGCCTTCCGTAATACAAGAGAAAACAGTGCATCTTAACTTATCCAAATTGAGGATTACTGTTCATTGGTAACTTTTGGAGATCTGAACATTGAGAGACTGAACATTGTCCCCAGCCAACAGAGTCATGCCCTGAATTTAGCAGAGCTGCCTTTGGTAGAAAGCTGAAAATAAATAAAGTAAATAAATATAAACTGCTGTTCCCTGCTTGCTCTGTAGCAGAATGAACACACCTGCCAGTTTTACAGACATGTAAACTAATGTACTTAGCTGAGAGAAGCCAAAGTAATTTTTGCCAACAAATTGGTTTTTAAGAACTTTAAGGCAATAAATACACCCTCCATTTTTACTCAGACACTCCTGTCATCTCTCAGTGTTCTCCAAGGGCCCCAGCTGTATGTGAGAGCTGCAGTGTCGGGGCAGTGTTCCTGGGGGGGATAGAAGCTAAAGGAGCAACGCAGAGAGAAGCTCTATAGTTATTAATGGAGTCTGAAATGTGAGTTCTGGTGTTTCTTTCCTGGATTACCTGGGAAGGATCACACTGCTGTGGGAATCCCCTTCAGTCACTGATGGGGCACAAAGGCTGTGCAGGCCCTGGCTGGGACTGTTCTCACCCGGCAGGGCACTGGGGCTGAGCAAGGGGAGACCAGTGCAGTTGGGTGGAATCCCTGGAGCAACGTCTCACTGGGAGAGGCATTGGGAAGAAGGGCAGGATAGTAAATCTGTGCTTCAAGGACAGCTACACTATGTAATGTATTCCTAGCAGCAGAACTAAGTAGTATCAGCAATCCATCCAAAAAGTGCTCCTGATTTGGATAAAATCCCAAAGCCACTGCTGTTCCCATCTCTTCCTGTACTTCTGTAGGATCCCACCATGTCACAGCTCGTGGCTCCAGGCCTTTGCAGGAGCTGACAGGACATCTCTGCATGGTTACACCACATTGCCACCGCCTCGGGAGCTGCAGGAGAACCAGGGGTTCAGGCTGGGGCTTCAGGTTATAACAAAGAGGAGGGAAGATAAATCCTCTGGGCTGTAAAGGTTTTGTTACTGTGAAAATGGAGAAGCATTTCAAGTTCCCTCTGGTAACCTGTGAGTGCCCAGAGAGCAGCTGGTGTTCTGTACCTGCCCCTGTGCCAGCACGAGGGGGCAGGGAGTGCTCAGAGGAAAACACAGCTGGGGGTCCCCTCTCCAGTGCTGACCTGCACTCACCTGTCCCGGGAGGATCAGCTCAGCAGAACCCCACGGTTTGTCTCGGCTGCAGGAAAAGCCCAGAGGTCTGTGTGTGTCCTGGCAGGCAAGGATGGAGCAGCACCTGGGCCCAGGGACACCCGCTCTGCTCTCCAGCTGCTCAGGGAAGGTGTGGGGAGGAAACCTGGTTCCATCTTTAAGGTTTAGAAAGGCTGTTTGACTGCTCTGCTGAAACGTGAATTTAAAACATCTGTTCTTACAACACAGTGGAAAAGGCTCCATCATTTCTACATGTGGGGTTCAGGAAGATGAAAGCAGATCAAAGAGTCCCAGAATAATGCACTGGGAGCTGTGTGGCTACAGATGTTGCTCTGGAGATCTCTAGAGGCAATTGCATTGAGTTCCTGGTGCACTTTAAGTTTAAAAGAAATTAATAATCAAGTCTTACAAACACGCAAGTTTTACCATTACATCACTAAACCCAGAACAGGTAATGGGTCTGAACACCACACACACTGGAAACCTAAACAAACCACTTGGCCAACATTTTCTGTGGCCTTTGAGCATCCTGGATGATTAAGCTGCATGTTCTGGAAAAAGCAGAGTAGCAGGATATGCAGCTTCAGCCTGTAAATGGCCTTTAACAGAGCTGATGATTTTCTCATGTTCGGGTTTGATTTTGGGCAGTTTGCAGCGCAGTTTCAGTACCAATGGAAAGTGTTACTTTGACTTCTCAGCACAAGCTTTTCTCTGAGTTTCTTATGGAATATTTTGCACAGATTTTATACTGGAATGTGTTGGGTTTTTTTAAGCAGGTATTTCTCATTTGGTGGCTTACCACCTTCAGCTGCAAGATGCTGGCTTATATGTACAGCCTTCATTTGTAGCTGGTTTCCCCATAACACTGATTTTTCAATTACCCATTTGCCATTTTATGGTAAAATGTATTATGGGGGCACTGACCTTGAAATTCTACATATGTTAAAATAGCTGTTGTGGTATTTAGGCTGTAGGTGTACTGGTCTTCAGGCTTTTAACAATTTTGGATATACCTGAATTTCTTGATGTGTTCTAACTCGGTATTTAATACAGGGTGTGTTGGAGTTGACTACACTTTCAACCATAGTTCTGTCAATATATTACAGCCCTCATTTTGTTTAGTGCCTCAAAAAAGTTTCTCCAGCTTTCCTGTTCCAAAGAGGGTGTTGGCTTTTGCATGGGAAGTTAGAACAGTAAACTGGATAAGGGTCTCAGTTTTCAAAATAATCAAGACCAGATTGAATCTTCAGGACTTGTGCGTGGGCCAGGCACGGGCTGGACATGGTATCCTAAAAAACAAGTGGGAATTGCCCAGTTCCTGATGAGAACAAGTGGGAGCCAGGCCCCTCAATGCTCATTTCACTACTGCTTTTGATTTTAATTTAGGGGGGGAGGCTGTGCTAGGCTTTCTGAGAACACCAGTCATGTAATTGTGTTCTCTGTATGTCTGACCTTCCCTCACCTTTTCTCAAATAACTTGGACTCTGCTGGCAAATTTCAGCCAGTTTTCCCTGAACTTTGCAGAAACCGAATTGGCTTTGGAGATTTTCCCTCTTGTTCCAAGTTGTGAAGTTTCCCTGCTGAGTGATGAGGTTTGGATGCAGGTCAGCTCCCCACGAGGTGGGAGCAGGGAGAAGGTGCTGGGCTGGGGTGTGTGGGAGTCTGGAGCTGCAGCTCGTTCGGTGCTCATGGAACAATGGTTGTTTTCTCTGACTCTCCCGTAGTGCAGAGGCTGCCCCGGAGGTGAGTATGCATGGAGCACCTCAGCCATGCTACAGCTGCCCCCAGAGCCCTCCCCCACCCTGCCAGCTGCCTCCCGAAAGCTCTTCCCCCTTGTCTGCCCCTCAGAGCCCCTCCTGCTGCTGCTCTGCCACTGCCAAGCTTTGCATAGAGCCAGCGATGCAGCCCCAGCCACCCCCTTGTTGATCCAGGGTTTGTAGTTTGGGATTCTGCAACTTCAGTGTTCTAGAAGTAACTGTGTGACGCCTTTATGCAAAAGCTGTGCTGTCAAATTAAAAATGTTTTGTTTTTTCCCCTCCTAAATAACAATATCCTTCTTCCTCCCTGGAATCTTAGGCATGGTGACAAGATCCTGGGAAATTGGACTGACTGTTCAGGATAGGCATTGCATTCAGCCTACACAGTGATGGAATGATATGTTTCCACTTAGGGAGTATCATCCCATCCTTGGATGGACGGTGCTCATATTCCTTTGTGTGTGTAGTTAGTAACTCCTGTGCAGTAGCAGCTCAGCTGAGCTGTGAGGTGATGCAGTGGTCCCTTAGGAATGCCACTGGTAAACCCAGGAAAGGGTGACTGTTTGGACATGTGCTCAGGCACGCGGAGCTGCCGCCATCCCTTGGGGGTGACACCAGGAATCCTGCTGGTTTGAGTGCTGCTTTCAAGGGCAAGGGTTACCGTTAGTAACGGCTGGAACTACAGGACTTCTGGAAGTGTTCAGCTTACACTCGTGATAAGGAAACTGTTGCAGTAAATTGGAATATTTATTCCCATTTCTGATGTGCCCTTATCAAACTGGATGTAACCAGCACTGTCCTGGGCTCCAGGATATCACAATTTAGAATGACAGGAAGGAGGGCAGTGGCCTAACAGAACATTTCCTGGGTCTTGTGGCTTAATTACGGTGGGGTGTTAATTTAAGAAAGTGTTGAGAGAGGGAGTGAGTTAGAGCTGAGATTTGCTAAAAATATAGAGCAGTAAAAGTAACTGTTTGCAGTGGGTTTTTTCATTGGCCAGCCAAACCCAAAACCAATTCTAGATCATAGAAACTTCTTGTTCAGTCCAAAAATAATAAATTTTTGTATTTTCCAGTCCTTAAAAACGAATCTGAGCATCAAAGATGTATTTATGTATTAAGGAAATAATTGGAATGCTTAGGAATTTAACACTGTATTTACAGCTGAGATTATTTTCCAGGGTTGGCATATATTTGTGGGTAGTGTAAGCTGAGCCAGAGTTTCATTTTCCCTGTCCAAGACATATGCCTTGATGTTGTTCAAGTACCAATAACTTCTCAGTGTCATCACAGATCAAACAAAATGTGTGTCAGATGTCTGCAGCTGAAAGCCCTGCAGCACTGAGGCCATCCCACGCAAGCAGGCAGTGAGGCCTGGGGTGGCTGCCCCAGTATTCCCAGCACTGGGTCTCTGGGGTCACCTGTCACTGTCCCTGCTCTTGCCAGGTCTGTACCTTGACGAAGGAAGACAACCGGAGCGTGGGGGTGATCCCGAGTGACGAACAGCTCCACGTGCTGCCTCTGTACAAAATCTCACAGACAGATGAATTCGGCACCGAAGAGGGCCTGGAAGCCAAGATCAAAGCCGGGGCCATCCAGGTGCTCACAGCATTCCCCAGGGAAGTGCGGATGTTGGCTAAGCCTCTCAGAGCCACCAAGAAAAAGAAACCAGACACGAGGAGGACCCCGAGTGAAAAGCAGCCATTGATAGATAAAAAGTATTCAACACCGGTAAAGCTGAAAACCGAAGCCCCGGAAAATCTGGGCAACACTTTGCATTGTTTGGGTGAGTGATGCTTATGAAATCCTGCCAGTCTCTTCTGATCCTGTGTTGCCTCTTGCACAGCTGAGGGAGGGAAAAGCTCCTTGACACTCGGTTTCGTTAGAACTGTGACTGGGCTGAGCTGTGTGGAGGTGCTTTGGATGTACACTGTGGTACCCCGGCTCGGATTTTGGGCCAGCCCTTCCCAGGGTACAACTCTGGTATGGGACTGTGCAGTAATGGGAAGGAGAAGAGAAGGAAGAGATGGAAGAAGCCATGGACTTGAATTCTCTGATTAGCAGGGGAAAAATAATAAAAGGAATTAAACTACAGACTATTCCTGGTGTTAGGAAGAAGAGAGGAAATTTAGGCAACCTGCCGTAATTTTATGTCATGAGAACCATCCAGATATATTTAGATTTAAGGGGAGCAATAACAGTTAAATGTATTTAGAAGAATGTCTGCATTTTGGAGGAATAACATTTAAAAAGTCAAAAATGCATTTGTCACACTCTGCTAATGGCACTGAACACTCTGTCTCGGGAGGGGAGTCAGGGCGACTGATGAACCAGAAAATCAGTATTGCCGACCCCCAGGACATCAGACACACACTCGGTTCATCCACGTGCGTGTCTGGGGACACAGCAGCTCCATGCTAGGGCTGGGCTGGAAGTTCTGGAAGCATTAGAGGGCTCTGGTTTGGGAATGAATCCTGAAATGGTTTGATCTCACTGCAGCATTGTTTTAAAAGACTGAAAGAGGTTTATGGCCCACCTACCTGTACGTGACATTGCAGGTGCAGCAGCCGTGGCTTCCACACCTGGAAACCTTAACCAGTGCTGCAACAGCCAGGGTGTCCATACGCCTTGGGAACACAGAACTTAATTCCTTCAACATGCCAAAGTAATAAAATAACTGTATAAAGAAGCCAACTTAGATCATTTGTTTGGACCTGAACTATTTTTGTAAAGTAATTTAAAAGGGCTGGTGATTAAGGAATAGGGCAAGGAAGAAACACTTTTATGAGTGAGAAAGTTGTTCAGGGATGGAAAAACAAGCATGTGAACAGAATATTTAGTTTCTATGCGAAAAGTGCAGCTTTTGTCATGAAGTTTGACAGTGGAGTTCCCCAGAGCAGATGGCAGCACTGTGAGCGCCACACCTGCCCGTGGCCCTGGTGCTGGGGGTGCCTGTGTGAACATTCCCAGAGGCAGCAGTGGCACAGGAAGGTCAGCTCAGCGCAGTGCTGGGCTCTGCCAGACAGGAACGTGGGCTGTTTCTGTACTTCTCCTCAGTGCTCTCTCCAGTCCTACAGGCTGAGGCCTGGGAAAACTCCAGCACCCCCCTGCTGTCCTGCCCTAAGTACAGTGCAGAGATCTGTAAACCCCGGCTTTGGAGCACTGCAGTGCTGTACTTGTACGTGCAGGGCTTGCAGCTACAGGGGATCAGTCACCAATTGCTTCTTTCCTTTCTGCCAGGGGCAGGTACCACTTTAGTCCTCAGGAACGGGAACTTGGAGTCTAGCTGAGAATAGCAGGCTTAGTATGAAAACAGGATCAAAGGGTGTGGAGACAGCAGTTAAACTGGGCTATTCAGTGGTCACTCCTGATGGTAGACTAGAAGGAACGATTAATCAGGATCCTTTCACAATAATAGAAAATCGAATGGAAAAAATCCTGATTAGAGTTTTTGGCAAGCAGTGAATGCAGCACTGTTCAAGGCTGTTAAGCAAATCAGACATTACTATTAAACTTTCTCCTGATGGAAGAACGAAAGGATACTTCCACTCCAGCTGTAGAGGGAGGTATGGATAACTGAGGTATGCAATGCAGAGTACTCGGTTTGCTAACTGAGGGCAAGAGTTGAGATTATTGGTTTGGTTTTGCAAATATGAAAAAGAACATGGAGAACACGCAGTAAGATGGGATTCCTGTGGGTGGTAGATCCTGTTGGCCACGTGCTCAGCCATGTGAGGCTGTCAGGCTCTGGAGCAGCCTGGGGGATGATGGAGTCACAAGACTATGCCACGCTGCCCACTTATGTAGGGGTAATCTGTCCTTCTGGAAGAGACCTGACCTTCACTTGAGAGCCACTGCAGTATGGCCCAGCTGCAAAGCTTGAGAGACCCCTCTAACCTGCATAGCTTCACGTCTGGAGCACTGCAAATGAGAAAGGAGTAAGGAGGACTCGTCCTCTCTCCTACCCACACCTGGCAGCCAGGACGGTGGGGAGGAGCCTGAGTCAGCTTGTGAGGGCTGGGTCTGAGTCTCCCCTGGGCCCAGGCCTTGGGGGAAAGCATTAAACAGTGCACTTGTCATGCACCTTTTACTAACTACAAGCAGCACAGCTCTCAATTTTTACCCTTTCTAATTTTGAAGGCCTTTGAAATTCTAAATTAGTATGAAATGTGTAATAATGACAGAGGCCTTACTTCCTCCCTTGCACAGTCCTGTCTTTACCCACAGATGGAAGGTTATTTCTGTCTCCGTAAATATCAGCAATTCTTCTTGGCCTGTATTGGCTAGAACAGGAGAGGACCACCAGCTTGGTGAGAGGCCTTGGTCTGGGGGGGAGCTGTTCTAATTACATTAAATGCTTTGTGTTTGATTTCATAGAAGAGGTTTTCTTAAAGGGTCGTTGTGGCTTCCTTATGTCCCCCTCAGCTTCAGTTTTTGCTTACTGACTATTGTGTCTCTAATTTATCCCTTGACTCTTTTGCATTCCTGTTGGAGGAATGGTTTTTAATCCATCACTATTTATAAATTATTAGAAGGCAGAGTAGAAGAAAGAATAGTTCTTCTGTATTGGGTAAAGCTGTTAACCATTCTGTGTATTCATGGAACAAAGGAGCACTGACAGTACCTGAGAGCTCGCTGGGGGTGCCAGTCTGCCAGCCAAACAAACACAGGTAAAGCAACTGCAGGGCACGATGCAAAGTCCATCCAAGACGGTGGAATTCTTTCCCATTGATCCAGTGGACTCTGGATGGAACACAGCCGTGATGAGATTCCATCACTGAGGAGCTGTTCCACACCCAAGCCCAGCAGCAGGGCTGCCGTGGCTAGAAATAGCTTAGGGAGCTGACTGGGCCTGAACAAGTCTCTGCACAGAGGTGTGAGGCAGTTACCTGGGAAGATGGCAGACACCAAATCACGGGATCCAGCTTTGTAGGGATGGATTTACCTGGAGCATGTTGCCAGATCCTGTTTTTTAAAGGCAGCTGTAAGTTGACATTGCAGTGTAGGAGTGGCTGTAACTCAGTAACTCTTTTGGCTGTGACAGACAAGATAAACAAGCTTTTTCCCTCTCTCATAATATTGGGTCAGGGCAGCCCAGAATTTGGACTGATTCGCAGGCCTAATTTCAGACAGGCTGAATGTCATCAGTGATGTAACAACTGAAGGCCAGAAGTCAACTGCTGGGAAGCTCTTATGTGGGACTGGGCTGTGTGGATCGGGATTCGGTGGTTATTTCATTTTACCTGTTTATTTTATTCATCCCTTTGGGAAATAGCTTTCTTTTTTATATACCAGCAGCCTGACTGGAAAAGGTGAAGCTGTTAATTCACCAAGGTTATTAAATGTATACTTAAGGTCGTCGAGATATTCCTAAAAAGCTTAAAAAAACATTTTGAAAAATCATGTAAATTTTTCATGTTAGAAAGCAAGTATGAAAATATTCTAAGAGGTGTGTTTTATGAATTAAGTGAGGAAAAGTACTTACACTTTGGTGTGCATTTCTTCTAGGAAACAAAACAGATGCTTTAAAACCTGGAATAAAAATGGAGCCTTCCAATCACTTGTACGCCATGAAACATACTCCAAACACTACTAAAAATTGCTCCTTATTAAAGCAGTGCCCGCCTTCCTCCCCCTTTAAGGTGGATGGTTTACATCCTTGTCCATCTCTACCACATAAGCCTGGCCTAACAGCAGTGACTAACATTCAGCAAGATTTCTCAGTTCCCTACGGGTATTTTGAATGCAGTACCAAGCAACCTCACGTGACCCCTTATGTCAACTGCAAGAGCTTCGATGTGTCGGTCAAGGATTATACTGGAATTCTGCTGGACGAGAAGGTGAATGGGGTGCCACCGATGCTTCCCGAGGTCACTGCTCCAGGCCCCCCAGCCCACACAGACCCCCTGCCCGCTATACTTGAACATCAGCCTGACAAACAGAACTGTCAGCTCCAGCTGGACAGCTCTTGCTCTCAGATGGTCAGCCCTTGTGACCTGTCAGTACCGCTAAGCTCTCCGGCCACGGATGCCCTCGGAAACGGAGCCGACTGTTCCCATGGATGCCCGGTGGAAAAGGGCAGCTCCCATCGAGGACAGATGTGTGACTTGGACTGTGCTGATGAAAAGCAAAGCAGTGCACTGGGACACCCGGCTGATTCTGAAGAAAAGGCTGAGGAGTTGTGGTCAGACAGCGAGCACAATTTTTTGGACGATGACATTGGTGGGGTTGCTGTGGCACCTTCTCACGGTTCTATCTTAATTGAATGTGCAAGACGGGAACTCCACGCTACCACACCAATCAAAAAACCCAACCGGAATCACCCCACGAGAATTTCTTTAGTTTTCTACCAACACAAAAATTTAAATGAGCCAAAACATGGTTTAGCCATGTGGGAAGCCAAGATGGCCGAGAGGGCGAAAGAGAAAGAAAAAGAAGCGGAACGACTGGGAACGGAGAATTCGGAACTGAGCTCCAGCAACAGGAAAGCAAAGCAACCAAGTGAAAACAGAGACCTTTTTTACGAAGACAACGAGTTCAACCAAATTCCCTCCCGCCGAGCGCTGACAGTGACCAAGGACAACGTGATCACAGTGTCCTCGTACGCCCTGACGCGCGTGGCGGGGCCCTACAACCACTGGGCGTAGGTGGCAGGGCCCCTCCCGGCACAGGGTCACACGGTGGTTCTCCAAGGTGCTGTTAAAGAACAAGTCTCATGTCGTTTACTATTTGCTCATCTCAACCATTTTAAGGCTGAGGTAGAAAAAAAAAAGGGGGGGGGATTTCTTCTTAAACTGTGACTTTAACATTTGGTGGTGCTCAAGCACATTTTAAGCAAAAAAAAACAACAAAAAAAAAGCTGTATAGTTTTAATACATTCTAAAAAAGATTTTGTCTAGGTTATTAACCTTGATCGAATCATTCAGTTTATTACCTTTAGGAATTTATATTTTGGTGCTTTAAATAAAGTCTGTTTACTACAAAAATCATTTATAGGGATTTTAACAGGTTCACATTTTATGGTGTTAAATCAAGTTATACAGTTATAGCTCTACACAGCTCTTGGTGCTTAACCACATCAAACAGTTAAAAATAAATAAGCTGAATTATTACTTCATGGTGCCATTGCTTTAACAACTTCCAACCATTGCTATATAGTCCAAATTACAGATAAATCTTTTAGAAAACCAATGAATTTTGTTCTTTAGATTTGTCATTATGTATAAAATGAAGTTATTGGTAAGGATGGCTGGAAGTTGTTTTTAAGCTGTAAATATATATTTTAAAAGCACTTTCTATTTTTAAAATTAACTTGAAATAGTATAGTCTAAGGATCATATTGTCTAAGGTTTGTGCATACTCTACAGAAGTGATTTTATTCTTGCTGTGTAGAGTTCCGTGTTGTTACAGCTGCAGGATGTGTGCTCACAGCATATGTGGTTGGTTTTAACTTGCCCTTTTTCATCGAAGATTTTATGTTGCATATAAACAACAGTTATCAATTACAGAACCTTTTTATTCCTTTCAAGAGAGTGTACAAACGTGAACCGAGGAGATGTCTGGTCAGTACAGGTGTTGCTATTGGGAGACATGAACGTTGTTTGCTCTTTTTAAAGGCCGCATTTATTATGGTTTCTTTGAGCAATAAGTGCATAAGTCTCATTCCTTTGGAGCATTCTAAGTTAACGTGACAACCAAATGTTCTTAATGCCTCAGGGGTAGGATTGTTTTGGGATAAAGAAAATACCCCCTAGAGTTGCCTTATTCTGTCCTGGAAAAAAATTAATTTGGGGAAAATACAAAGAAAGTGTTGGAAAATTATTAAGCTTCTAATATTTAACAGCAAAGTTTTCATTAAGAATAACCTCTCTGTAATATTCATCAACTTTGAGTTCAGTTTTCTTACAAAAATGTTTTGTAAATTTTTGAAGCAGTTTATACATTTCTCTTGGAAAGGGTTGTATCCTTCCTTCCAAACATCTGAAACTTGTGCTCTCCGTTTCTGTTGAGAAAGTGACGTATCACAAAACGAGTATTTGCTAAATCAGAGGAAAAACAGACACTCCACTGCTTTTAAATACTGTAGCATCCCACTCTTCTTTCTGATTCTCCTCTCCTATGTATTTCTTTTTTAAACTTATTTATTTAAACAAATTACCAAATGACACCGTTAGCTAGGGACTGACCTCATCCTGCACCTTGTCCCACAGGAGCCAGGACTCCCGGGACAGCTGTAGGGTCAGGCCCTCACACAGAGCTGTACCTTCCTCCTGCCTCACGCCCTGCCCTCCTGGGCAGCCTGGCGGTAGAGCCAGGTCAGAGAGTTCCCGCGTGCAAACGTACTGACGATATACTTGATATATTATACTGTAGTGGTGCTGTGTAGAGGCGTAGCAGCTGTCGAGAGCTGCTTTATTTAATCCCAGACAAGGTGCTTTTTCCTGGGGAAGCTCAAGTGCAAGCACTCTCTTTACAGTTCTGGTACGACAAGTCCATCAGTGGTGTTTTTAACACCTGGTGCCAGTCAGGACCTTGGTGCTACAACTCCTCCGGCGTGGCCGCAGAGCCACGAGCCCGCGCTCCTGCCCCCGCGCGGTGTCCGCAGGGGCGAGGGCTGAAGTACCAATCGCTCTGTAACGACCCCGGGTTCGATTCCGCGCATTTCTGTTCAAATTAACAAAGCTGTGGATGGCAGAGGATGGAGGGATTGAACCCGTTCTTTGTCTCTTACTTATTTTAAGTAAAAATTTGTAAAAACCGGGTATGCTGCAAATTTTAGTTGAAAGCTTAATATTAGCTCAAATAGAGGATATGAAGGGATTGTAAATAATAAAACAGAACCGATATTATGCCATTGTTTTGTACCAGCAGTTTTATGCTTATTGACTATGTAATATACAGTATACATCAAATCATTATGGTATTTTGTGTGCCTTAGATTTCCATTGTAACCCTTGTCTGTTTTTGGTGAGCCCAAGATGGAGTGGCAGCTGCCCATACTGTGAGCAGTACTGTACGTTCCCAGCTGTTCTGAAAGCCCTGCTCCCACACCACAAGCTTAGTTTATTGGTTTCACTGGTAGTGCTGACAGCTTCAGTTTCCGAAATGCTGTAATTCAGCACTCTCAGTTGATAAACACATTTTCTACACAAAAATAGTAAGTTACAGAGCCATCTCTTTATCTTTTGAAATGTTCAGACCATTAAAGTGGATCATTTTTACTTGAATCTTCTCCTGCAAATGCCCATATTTAACTTACGGAAAGTTCAAGATAAAAATGTTCCATTGAAAAACCAGCAGCTTTCCTCTAAGAAGTGAGGCACTGAAGGGTGGATCTAAAAGGATCCCTTCAAACACAGGTAGTCCAGGTCTACCTTTTTGTGAAATGGCAATTCTAGCAGAGAAACATGTATCTTAACAGAATAGTTAAGCTATTAACTGATAGGTGCTAAACTCACAGTTACTACTTCATTAACATTACTTACCTGAGAAATAGCTCATCTCTACAATAACATCGTGGTGCTCTTCCCTTGACTATGTGTCCCCTAAGCTGCTTTTCCAGGGTGTCCTGCCTGCCAGGCTGGCTGGGCACGGGGCAGGCTGTGCTTGGAGAAGCTGCTATTTTCTATTGCTGTACTGCAGTGTAGAAAATGCAACTATTTACTGTTTGTACAACTCTGTGCTATTCTTGTAACACTTCACAATATTTATCAGTCTTGTACACAAACTGCATTGTTTTCAGTAAGGTTATTGTTTTATAACAGTATTTGTCTCTTAAGATTTGCTGCTCTGTGGGTCTGTTCTTTCCTTTGCTGCCCACACAGCCACTTGTAATTTGCTCTTACCTCTTAACTAAGCCCTTCTGGGATGGCCAGACCAGGAGCTGGATGTCAAATTAAGGTAGCTGGTCAGATCAGACCTGCATGTTCTACTTGGTTTCCTTCAGCTGGCACAATGTTCTGGGTGGAAAACCATGGATTCAGGTCTGGGCTGGTGGTGGGGTGTGCTTGCCTTTGGATTGTTTTTCACAGTATGCTACCAAAAACTGTCCTGATCCAACATGCAGCACCTCTGAGTTGCAGAAGAAATGTCTCATCCCTTTCTCCACTGGGTCCAGTAGCAGCACTCCACTTCCCCTCTGAAAGGAAGGAGCAGTGCTTGTTGCAGGGGCTGGTTCTGTTTGACTCCCTGAGTCCCTGTGGGAGTCACTGCAGTCATGTCCAATTAAACAGGGAATTTACTGATTTTTCACATGCTATTGTATTACACAAAACAGGAAAATATCTTTCTATACATACTTTAGTCACAAGATCCAAGAAGCTTTTTAAGACCTTAAAATACTTGCAGCTCTCTACCTGTAACAGTTGTATTCAATTTTTTTTAAAGGACTTTCTAAGCCAACCTTTACTTAGGAATAACTGCTGGTCAAAGTCCTTGTCTTACCTATGACAGTGCTTCTCTAGACTTAGCACGGGAAATACCTGTAGTATCCTATAGCACATTTTATGTTAAGTGTGTGTAAACGACAACTTCTCTAGGATTTATGATTCTTTGTAATACGCAACCACGTGGGGTTTTTTAAAGACCTCTTTAATTTCCTTGCAGTATGAAGCTGAATTTGGTGGGTTAAATTTGGGTCCTGTTTATGTGGCTGCAGCCCTGCTGAGTGCCGAGTGCTCATTCATCAGGCTTTCCTGCAATTCCCTACTGAACTGGATGGGTATGGCCAAGAGCTGAGCCAGGTCTGTGCCCGCTCAGAGCCTTGCAGCCCTACCATGATGAACAGGTTGTGCAAGGACAGATGGAAGGAGATTTGGAGTAAATGTTTACTTGTGGTTAAACATCACAGAGGTGGTGTTGTTTGGAGCATGACAGGGATTCAGGTCTGTGGTGAGACACAATTCCTGCACCTCAAGTCCCAGGCAGGTCTGTGACAGACCAGCTCCAGGTCTGAGCTCTTGACAGCTTCTCGTGATTTGTCTTATCTGACAGGTTGGTTACTGAGACAGAAGTTAGGGAAGCAGGCTAAGGAAAGCTGCATCTTCATGGGTTTATATTTAAAATGTAAGGTCAGTCTCACCCTTTCACTTCCCATGGAACTTCTCCCATGTTGAAATGAGCTCCATTTATCAAGCAGTCATTTGTAGTCCACTTATATGTATGGTTGTTCTTTTTTCCACAGAAATCCTGTAATTTCTAGGTCATCAGGAGGAAATAACTGTGCCCTCAGATATATGGAAAACTAAATTCATGGCCACTTCCACGCTTTGGATATGTTAACAGCAGTTACATTCAGGCAGTGTTGGACAAACTCTCTTTCAGGACTACTGTGGTCCCTGAAATTCAGATTAGGGTCTTTGTGATGTCTATTCCATGGAGTTGTGTTTTATTTCTTGTGTGAAAGCTGTCTGCCGGTGATGATCTGCTCTTAACTAACACAATTAGAGATGAGGAACAGTCCAATCACACCTGGAAGTTCTGGCTTGCTTTATTTTATCAGATGTTGGTCCTAATTGCACAAGGAAGTGTAGAGGGAATATCTTTCCATAAAATTAGGCGGTAGAGAGAGTTGCCATTGATTGTGACACACCAGTACTGCAATGTCTGTGTCACGGCATTGTTCTAACCAGGAAGATGTTTCCTTGTGGACGGATGTACAGATTGCCCTCTTCTCACAGCTCCTCCAGAGGCAGTAATCTCTCCTTTGGTCTCTGCCTCCATATAGTGGTTTAAAGCTAAAAAAAAGAGGGAGTTGGTCACCCTTTCTTGATCTGTGTAGGCAAACAATGTAGCGAGCACTGCATTCGTCCTCAGTCTGCTGCCCCTTCCCACAGTCAGGATAGAGAATATGGAAAGCTGATGGGATGCTGGTTGGACTGGATGGTCTTTAAGGTCTTTTCCACCCTTAACAATTCCACGAATCTATGCACAGCATGAGTAAGGTACGGTTGGCTTTTTGAGACAACCTTCTCTGTACATGCGTTGTATGCCAGGGTACTTCTTTGTATTGACACTTCTTTTGGTACATCTGACTTTGAATTCATAAGCTTTTTTTTTATTTGGTCTGTGACACTCTTATATTCACCTGTAATCTAAAACAGAGTGACCAGGGTCAAAAATCCTAGGGATGGGGCTACTTAATGTAACAGTTCCGGAACTGGTTTCAGTCTCTTTGGGGATTACCTGATGGTTGCTCAGTCTTCACAGTTTTCTCTGTGCTGCTTCAGTATGTTGCTACAAAATCATAAAGTTTTACACCTGAGGTTTCTTGAAAGACCAAGGATTTCTAACAGTGGTATCTGATCAGGCACCAGGATACATATGGATCACTTCTTCTGAAGAGTGGTTAAAAATTGGTTGTTGATTACTTCCCTGTTAAAACATTTTTGGTTCAAATAATCAGTTTTCCAGTTAACTTTTACATTTCTTAATGTAGTTATTACAGCCTGTTCTTATATCTGCAAGTAGCCAAACAAAAGAGACTTTGCAAGACTAAAAGACTGCTAACCCCTGAGAAGGAAAGGTCATCCCTTCTCAGAGTACAGGATTTTTGTACGAACTTTTTTTCCCTGTTATGCCAGCAGCTCTGTGGAATGCCTCTTGTCTTCTGAGTTACTCTAAAAGCTCTGCCCAGTTCCTGACATAAAACAGCTGCTGCAGAACCTTCATGACTGAAAGAGCGGGAGTGTTTCTTTACATCTTCCGGTTAGATCAGTCACAGTCCTTGTGAGACACCCAAGTATGGTGCAACTTAAATGGTGCAGGTTAAATGCCTTAACTACCACACGACTGCTTGGAAAAAAGATGTTCTTCCTCTGTAGCAGCAAATGGAACTGATGGAGCTTGAGCAGAAAACAATGAAGTAGTTGCTGCCTTCTGTTAGAGGGTGTCAGGGTGTCAGTATTGCTGTTTCCCTCTTTCTGAGACATAAAGACTTCAGGATTCTTTTTCCAATCCAGTTCCCCAGTTCATCATCCCAACATACTGCTGAGTTCAGTTTTAAATTAAAAATAAGATGCTTCTCGATGTTTTTTTCTTTAATTCTTCCCAAAACAGTGCATTCTCCTCTTTTCTTCTACTGGACCTTTATATATGGCATTTTTCCACACGTACTTGTATTCAAATACTAGAATCTTCCAACAGCATTCTTGCACTGAATGCAACACCAGGGTGCTAACCAACATGAGGGTGACTTGCTCTGCTGGGTGTGAGTGGTCAAAGGTGCTGGTTTCAATGCTGCACACCCTACATCATTCCCCAGAGAGTCACAGAATGCAGGGGGACACCTCAAAAGCTCCATGTGTAAGGAGGAGGAACAGGTCTGGCACTTAATCTACAGGGTTAGCAGGCACAGCAGATGAACCGTGTCCAAAGAAGTGCTGTTGCAGTGGAGCAAGGGAACTGCTAGTTTGATGTTCAGTATTGCAGTTGTTGCCACACAACGTTTTGATACTGTCGTGGAAAGTTTTGTGACCTGATCAGTATTTTACATGTATATCTGTATTTTTTATTACGATGTTGTAATGGAAAAGGGTCTAGGGTATGGGAGTGGTCTTAAAATAAGAATGAAGGCCCTGATTCTCACTTATACAACTGTCCTTTGTGTTGCAATGGAAGGATAAAGGAGCCTTAAATAGATGTCACTTTAGCTTATGGCCTTTGGAGTATCCCATCACACTGACCATGGTATAAAAGGTCGGTAGTATAAATCGAAACAGTTACCAAATTACTGATCTGTACAATCAGCTGAAATCAATACATCATTTCATGATGTTCCCACTGTGCATGTACTGGCCAGTAACATCCACATTGTTCTTAGCTTAGAAATACAGGTTCAACAGAAACTGGCTTGGGTTTTACCAGGTTTTAAGTACCCATTTATATTGGCTGTCCTTTGCCCAAGATTGTCTCCAAAGCCAGTGCGGCAAAAGATTTGTGCCTCTAGGTAACGGCCAGCCCAGAAATCTCACAGATTTGTCAATAATACCATTTTTGAGATTTGGTAGTTCTTCTTAAAATACTTGCTTGCCTTTATCATAACTCGGTCCCTTTTCCTTGCCGATATGCAGTGGGGTTGTGACGATCTGCCCTGCCTGCACAGCCAGCAGGGTGTGCAGTGTTGTGTGCTCGTGTCACACTGGGGGACTTTCGGGACCCAAAGCTAAAAGCCAACACTTCCTGCCTGCCCTGACTGTGGTGCTACTCGCCAGGGAAACCATGGCCATTGCTCTGCAGGCCGAGTCCTGCTGAGCTTCCCCTGCCAGTGGAAGCTTTATGGAAGCAACAGCCCCCCTATATATTCCATAACTGCAGCTGTGGAATGCAAGGCAATGCAAACTTCTCATTCAAAAAACGTTTGAGGAAAAGGAAATATAATTTCATTCCTAAATTGTTACACATCAGCAATGCTGCAGAGCCCAATGAGAACAGGTTTTGTACCAGCCGGCCTAATCCATGCAACTCCAAAGGCAGCAGCTGAACTTCATGAATCTCTGGGCCTCAAAATGAAAAGATACCTGTAGGCCAGAAAAACAAATGGGATATCCCAATACCACTAAATGAAAACCAGTTCTAACCAATGCCAACATTCAGACAGTTCAGTTTTCAGTTGTGAATTATTCCGTGATTATTTGTTTGGAAGAGACAGCTCTTCATAATGTGACAGTACCACACCAGGTCACAAGTACTGACTGGAGTTCGCTGTCACTAAGAACGTTAATGTGTAAGGACACACTGTACTGAAATGCTATGGCCAATGAATTCCTTCCTGCTTTGCAAAGTTAAAAGACTAACAGTGTGCTGAAGCAAAGGTAAAAGAGTCAGCCTTTCTTTCCTTCTCTCTTATTTTCTCTCTATTTTTCTTTCTTTCTTTGGGATGCATTTGATATTTATTTTTCAACTTTGAATTTGAAGTTTTATTTCCAGTTACCAACCTCCTATATTGAAATCTGGAACATAAATTTAACATTTTTTAAATAAAAGATTATGTACAGGGAGAAAAAAATCAGAAAGAAAAAGCACTTCATTATGTCACAGTATTTACAGGAAAAAGTATAAAAATTACCTGTTTTCTCAAAAAAACCCGTTTGGGGCCTGATTCTTTCCTAGTATAACTGAGCACAGCTCCCTGAGGCTGGTGGAGCTGTGAAGAGTTATGCTGGCTGAGAAATGGAACCTTAAAATCTTCTTTGCAGACAAGGGAACCCTTACCAGCAGTACTTGAAGACTTGTGAGTTGTGACTGCATGTTACTTGAAAGATCTAATTAAGCTATGTTTTTTGGTGCAAGCAGTTGTTGTACATGATTTCATGTTTATGTAGCAAGATGCATTGAAATGTTGATACTAGTATTGAAACATACATGTAAAAATTGTTGTCGTGGAAATTGTCTGTTCTGTTCTATTTTTCTTGTGTGTCTCATCTGTTTAGAACGTAAACTTCCTTTTTTTTTTTTAATTGTCCTAACTGAATAAGGCTAAATGAATACTGTAATTGAAAATATATTTTAAATCTTGTCATGAGTTTTTAAAAAGACTATTACAAATTGTATCATTCCTGATTACACAGAACTTTGTGGGTGGTTTTAAATAAATTTTATACTTCTATTTTGCACTTAGTCGCCTAATTTTTCTTTCCTGCTCTTAGCACTAATAACCATTGTCACACGTAGAGGGTATTTAATTACCTCAGCCCTACAGGACTACGGTGGGTTCACCCAAAAAGTCAGCTGGGTTTCTGCACTGGGAAGGGCCAGGCCTAAATCCTGTTGCTGTTCTCAGTCTGCCTTAGCTTAGGCTGGACTGACCTGTCCTAGGCAGAGCCCAGGCAAGAGGAGTAACCAGAGGAGTCTGAATTTCATCTCCTGACTAAAAAGGACAAAACAGTTCGTGAGCACATTCACACACTGTCTCTCTTTGCTACTTGTCTGGCACAGCAAGCTTATCCAATCATTTACTGTGGCATTTAATTCCCAGCTGCTGGAAACAGTCCAGGTTTTATTTGTTGCAAGTCAGAGGGTATGGGGTGGGGTTTTTTGCTTAAAACAGACCTCAGGACCAGCCTGCTTTAGTCTGGGACACTGTAGTGCAGAACAACACTACTGCACAGAATTCCTGCTCTTTAGACCTGAAGAAAAGGAGGAACACATGTTTACTTTTCCTGCTCTGGGAAGTGCAGCAGCAAAAGCTGCTGTTACAATGATCTTCCAGACAAGTGGAATCTCCTAGAGGGCAGAAAAATGCTGCTACCCCCAGGCTTCAGTAATGCCCTGGAAAGAAACCACACTGTGTGACATGCATCTAGTTCCTGGGAGCTGGCTGTGGTAATCCAACAGGAAGCCCTTGACCCCCTCCTGTGGCACCTGCTGCTCCTTTAGAGGATAATCATTACTGGGGTTTTACAGCAGCATCTCCCGACCTGCCCCAGGCCTTCTCTGAAAACTGTGCTATTAAATCCTTTGACAGAGCCACATGTTCCAGGGTTTGGTGTTAGTCAGTAAACTCAGAGCACAGGTGTCTCAGGAAAGCAAGTGGATTTTGAATCCAGGCACTTCCAGACTTGGAGCAGATGCAAGAACATCATTGCTGAGGAAGAGATGTCAAAGAAAAACTGTTTCCTGCTCCTTTTCAGGTACCAGTGACTTTAGTGCTTCTTTACATAAATGATGCAGGCAATAGAACACTGATGTAGTACAGGTGGTTGCTTTTAACTTGTTAAGATGCTACAGCCTTAGATTACAATGCCTATTAAAATGGTATTGTTCATCGATTAATCTGCAAAATAAGCTGTTTTGCTGATGCTACAGTTACAGTTTTGTGCAGTACTCCAGTACCTAATAAAGGTTACAGAATGGCAGGGTTTGACTGCTGTTCAATTGTGCCAAATACTGCTGTTAATATTTAACATCTAGTATTACTTTACATCTTCAAGAGGTAATTCACCAAAATAGTGTACTGTCTGTGCATTTTGTACATCAAAACAAGCATCGTATTCAAATGTCACTTAAACACATTTGAATGTGTTTAATAAACACATTAAACACAACAAGGTGCTTCAGTTAGTGTTTTGGTTCAAGAAACGGCCTAGGTATTCTAAAATAAAATACCAGCAACCCCCATCTGTGTTTTTAACCTAAGACACACTGGAAAAATATTTAAAATGTGGAAATTCAAACCCAACTATTTCAATAACCATTGGCTGGCATACAATTCCCAAGATGAGCCTCCAATTCCATGCCCAATCTGTTTACTTCTGGATACTCTTTTGCCTTTGTGATACACACTGCTTATACAAAATCCTTAACAGTTGAAATCTTGAAAATGTCTTTTCATACTAGGCCAAAAATTCATTACAATCCTGCTACACCACATGTACATCTCCATTTGTAATGTAACTGGGTAACACTTCCCTGCTGTTTGCTCACGAAGGAGTCCTGAATTGCTGCTGGAGGCATCATGACACAGCCTTTCCCTGCAGCCCAGAACAGTAAAACCTTTGTTTCCTGGGGCATAACAAGTCACTAGTTCAGTTTCTTGTGACCCCTTTGTTTTACACAGTCTCTCTTTGCACGGTGATGACTTCGACTCCCTTCACTTGAGGAATCCGTTCTGGGAAACGAGGCACCAGCGCTGTGCTTCATCCAGCAAACACTTCTGTGCTAGGCCGTAACTCACCTCCCCAGTAGCAGAAAGTCCTGTAAGGACCCACCTGGGTTACAGCTGCTGCTGATTTCAAGAGTGGGATTTGTTGCTTTGTTAGGCTGTTGCAAATGACCTTGTTCTGTGAGGGTAAGAAATAAGTGGCTCAGGTGTGGCACTGCGTAACAACCCTCCTTAGGCCAGAGCTCTTGTGAGCTCTGACTAGCTGGGTACTCAGAAAAACAAAAAGAGAAAGCAAAACCGGCCTTCATGCAGGGCCACTGTTGTTGTGGGCCCTGGGCAATGTGAATTACATCTTTTTTCTTCCAGGAATCCTGAGGAATTATATAAACATAGCTCGCTCTAACCCTACACAGGAAACTTCCACGGTAAGCTAACAGTCATAGTAATATTTTCTACTTCAAACAGGACAACTTGACAAAAAATTGTATTTTATGCTCGGTTAGGAAAAGATAAGAGATATCCTATGCTCCTCAAAGAACTGTAAGACTCAGGTAAGTACTTCCGATTAAAGTCAAATGCTAAATGATTAAGTAAAGCCAAGAGTCGTAAACTTTGAAACTAAATCTGTCTCATTTTAGTTAGAAAACCACCGTACTCCTGAAAGATTAACATTTCTCCCTTTTGCAGGAAATGTGCTTCTCTGAATTCTCAGCATTAACTAAGACTAGACAAAACAATTTTCAAAAGGGTGTCCTTCCAATGCACTTTTGCAAACATAAGAGTGTTGTTTGGTTTTTTCTTCTTTTATTTTTTTTTTTTTCATTTTGAAGTGTCAAATGGGCCAATTTGGAAGAAAGACTGGTTATACTTGGTTAGGAAAAGATGTTTAGTTGCTCATACAGAACAGCTACAAACACCTATCAACCTTAATAAGGAGGTTTTTTTCAAACCCTTGCATGGAACAGCAGTGCAAATGGTGTGGAAAATACCCAGGGCTCAGCCCTCTGGCACACTGTGCCCAACTGGAATTCAGGATGCACCAACTTTTTGTCAAATACCGCTCTTTTTAACGCAAGTTTAACAAAATAGTTCCAAGGCCATCCAATCTCACCAATGTATACAACAGACTAGAGATGTGGCAGAAATGTGACAGGATGTAACAAACTTCAGTTTATTAGATTTATTATTAAACTTCAGTCACATTAAACTGTCACATGTTTGGGAAAATGTAAAGTACAAACAGCTACGGTCATAAAGACCACAACAGAAGTTTTTGTGCAAGGGAAAAAAACAAGATAATTTGCTTAGATGCTTATATGCTGCACTTGTACTACAACTTTAGCATCCAAAAAGCCATTAACTGAACTGTTGCTGCCATTCCTGGATATCTGCAAGGGCAAAAGTGCGTTTGACTCTCTGGATGATGCCTTCCAGCCCTCTGAAGAGAATACGTAAACTCCTCAACAGCTGCAAAGAGCAGGTTCCAGTAGTGACATATATGGACCTGAAAGTTAATTCTGGAACTGAACAAGATGCATAGGAATGTACTTCCAACAGGAATATGAAAAAAAACCCCATAATGTAATAATCTTGCATCATCAAAGTTGTTACATTGTCAAAATTGAGTGAAATAACCATCTCCCTGTAACTGGCATTTAGCTGGACAGTTACATTATGCCCAGGTACTGATCTCTGGTCCTTTCTGTCCAGGAGCTCCACGTTAAGTATGAAATGCTAATTTCTGTGTCTTATCAATGATACAGATTGTCAAAAGCACGTTCACTAGGAGAGTATAATTTGTCCTCCAATTACTTCCCCCAAATATGTGTACCAAAACAGTTAAAACCTGTTTCTGGGGGTACAGCACTGTGGGAGGTGCCACAGGTGGACTCACCGGCTTTCCTGAGCCAAAGATCCAAAGTATTCACTACTTGAACCGTAGCATTTCCTGGTACAAAGTTCTCTGCTTTGTGTTTTTCCATTCATATTTGTTAAGTGTTGATTATGCCAAAATATGTGTGATGCTCTTTGGTTACAAGCTCCAAAAATTATCACTTCTCTCCACAATATCCCCAGCTTATTCTTACCTCTCGTAACCACCCAGAGAGCTGGAAGCAACAATATGCTCTGTGGTTTTCTGCCTTCAAACCTGTGTCTTTATCTCAACTTGCCTCATTATTTTAAGGTAGCCTGTAGAAAGTTCATCTCTTTCAGACTCCTGTCCCCTCATCAATTTTGGATTAAATTGTCCAATGCACTTAAAAGACAGTCAGGGTGCCTAGAGTTATTTTAAGCAGCAAGACCAGAAGTGCTCACACTTTTTCACCGCCATTACAACTGTTCTTCACCACAGCAGCGTGGTTTGTTTTGAGCAGAGGAGACAATGAATTGAAAAGGAGTCATTAGTGCGCTATAAATGGCAGTGGCAAAATCTGGCAGCTAATGGTAGCAATGTGTATGTAGAAGGGAGAAAGTACAGTAAGAAATGTTCTACCTGTGGTACAGGAAATCAGCCTTGTGCTTCCTGTGAGCTTTTGGGGCTTTGATTGCATCCCCCAAAATGATGAATCCTCTGATAAAAAGGGCCAAAAGACTGCAGAATGGAGCTCCTCACACAATATTCTGACATTCACTGACAAGTATTTTCTCCTTTCATACAATTTTGCCACTGTTCTTTTCACGTATAGTGTGGGAGGGAGGTCCTGCAGCCTTTTGAGCCTCTAATCTTATCTCCAGGTTAAAGGGTGCAGACTCTGCCTTAGTCAACTGACTGAGCTGGATGGAGTTATGATAGGAATAAGGCTTAAAACGTGTAACTTAAAAATTAAGAACTATGCTTGTGAATGTGAAACACTGAAATCCTTTGCAAAAACTGCAATAAAGAGGGAAAAGGCAGATCCGTATTTATTTATTATCAAATTTACCTTCACCTGCGGGTCTTTTGCTTCTTTCTCCAGCTGCCCTCCTAAAACATAATCCCCCCCACATTTGCAAATGAGAGTCTGACACTGTAGCCTCTCAACCCTTCATCCCACGAACAACTTGCTTTTAAGGACAATATAACACTTCAAAGCGTCACTTTCATCTACAAAGTGTGTCTTGCTGACTTACATTCAAGTGTAAATATTCCATGTTCTATTTCACTTCAAGGCAAAAGCGTGTAAAGAATCACTTCTACGATGGAAGGTGTTTTTCAACAGCATCAAGCAAGGGGTGAGAAATTACTCTTGACCATGAAGCACTGAACAACTTACTGCAATGAGTCCTGGCTGCCATTTCTGTTTCAAAGCAACTTAAGAGCTTTGGTGCATCTCTTTGGCGGGTCTGCTCTGCCTTCACATCAGCTGGCCCTTTGTGTGTGCGTGTCCCCTCAGAACCACCGTGTCCTGCCAGAACGCTGTCTGGCACTGGGGGGCGGTGCCCGCGGCCCCCTCAGGGCTGACCCC
>VXAY01001837.1:421787-465678 GCA_013399855.1 Oxyruncus cristatus
GGGGGGGGGTTGTTTTGTATTTCTGATGTAGATGCGGTCTTGGCCATCTCTGGTGAAGAAGTAACTAAATGAGTTAAAGCTCTTAATTATTAAGGTGTGACATTGTAGGGTAGTTGTAGGGTGACGTGCTGTGTAATGAAGGGTTCTGGGATCCCCTCAGGAGAGCTCACTCATTACTGTCTGTGCCCATGGCATTAGAAGGGAGATGGGCAATTCCAGGAGCCAGCAGAGAGCGATGTGTGAAGAGAAACTCCTACACAGAACACAGCCAGTTTCTCTACTCCTCCTCTCATGGGTTTGTGCATCACATGGCTAAAACCAGAATAAAGCCCCCGCCATGCTGGTTAAGCGTTGTTAAAGCATAAATTAAATAATAATTTAAGTCGTGCCTACTACAGAAAATTACTTTAACTTGCGTAACGATGTGCAAACTCCTGAGACGTCTGCAAAGGTGAACCCCCTCCTCTCTGCCATCTGGTTTTGCACGTCTCTGGTTTGTGTGGCAGTGCTTGCTGTTCTCAGGGTTGTGATGAAAAGCCTGTTTTTATCGACCTGCAGAGCAGGGTAAGCCCCAGCTGTGCCGTGTTCTGGCTGAGCAGGGGTGTTGCCTTTGCTATATCATTGCACTGGAGTGAAGAAGGGTGCAGCTGGTGGAAGCTGAAGCTCCTGTAGCTCAGTATCCTGTTACTGCTGGTGGCAAAGTGTGAGCACAGGACAAGCCTGTGGTGGATCTCAAGCCGCTGAGGAAGAGCAGCAGATGCACAACTTGCTGATTTGCTGGAAACAGATGTCCCATGACAAGTACTCTGAGCCCAGTTTCTAGAGTGTGCCTGTTGAAAGGGGTATTTTTGGAGTAGGTTGTGTGGTGTTTGTACTGCGAGTGTGTTAAGCTTGAAGAAACTTGAACAGCCAAGGACCCACTCTCACGATTTCTGACAACTGTGAGAAGTGTTGCAGAGCCCTGCACAGGGTACTCCTTCACTGCAGCTCTAACAAATCTGTGTCACTTACCAAGGAGACAGATGTAGCTACATACTTTGAAGATGGTTCCCTAATTTTAAAAGGTCTCTGGATTTTAGAAGGAGGAAGTGGTACTACTAAATACTATCTTTGTGTTTGTTACAACAGAAATGTCTGTTACCTAAAAAGATGCATACCCAGAGCTGCAGCCTGGGATTCCTGTTTCTGTCCAAGCCCTTTCTCTGGCCGTACCGTGCAGTGTTGGGAAGTTGTCTGGACTGTGTTTGAAGGAAGGGATCTCCATCACCACTTACTGAGATCATTACAAATCCTGAGAATCCATTGTTTATCACTGCATGTGCTTGTTGCCAGTAATAGTAATATGGCAGTCAGATGTCAGTTCCACACTCAGGCTGGGATTCATTCTCTCTCTCTTGATTTTCCGTGTGATTTTTTTTTTCCCTTTGCTTTTTTCTTTTTATTTTTCTTAAAACTAGTAATGCAAACCCAGTCCCCTAATTAATTGGAGCCTGTTTGACTGAGATGAGTACACAGACAAAAGGTAGTCCCATTAAACTCCTGGAATACTTCAGGGCAAAGCAGTAGGAACAAGATACAACTCTGAAAAACTTGTTACTACAGGTGTTGCCCTTTGAGGGGATCTTGGTAGTCTTTCATCTTTGCCCTTTCTTAGTAAGTTGGTGTGCAGTGTTGTAGGTGACAGATACCCAGTTAATGTGAAATGCTCAAAAAGCGACAGCAGAGATGGCAAAGAAGTTTTTTCTTGTTTTTCCTTAGCTGACAAAGTGGGCTAAGGGTTCTAGAATGGGCTGAGAGTCACATGAGATAATTATGGGTTATGCTGAAAGGGAAATTACTGTTGTGAAAGTGAAGAGCTGAATAACCCTAAGACCTCGGTTCATGAGTAAGCATTTTTGTGGGTACCCCTGGTCCAAAAAGTAGGAGAAAACATGTGAAACTTGATTTTGATAATGCTTCCCAACTCCGTCCCCCTGCACTGGAACATTAGAACAGAATATTAGACTGAGAGACAGCAGCTGGCACAGCCACACAGATTCAGAGGTGACAGTGTGGAGTGAGGTTCTGCACTAATGGGAATTTCTGCTCAGCATGTGGCAATAAGAGGAGAAAGATGAACACATTGGTTATTTGCCTCTAGTGAGCCAGCGAAGTAATGAGGAGAAGGGGGAGTTGTCCCAGGATGCAGCAGCATTCTGAATTACGTTTAAAGTCTGTTTAAGGTGTGTTCCAAATGAGGGTGTGCTTCTGGATAGTCAAAAACGCACATTCAAATTGAAGCTGATGATTGAAGGCAAGGAGGATCAAGAAAATGGAGGGTCTGTCATGAGAGACGCTTCAGATTTTGTTTGCTGACTTCTAAAGAAATGCAAATGTTTGAATTTTCCAGTGGGAAAAAAAAATTATGAAATGCTATACATTGCAGAATGCTTGATTTCACTTTTGAAATAGTATTACTTCCTGGAATAGTTACATGACAATATTTGATACTGATCCTAGTGATTATTTTCACTTGCCTATATATTTCTTCCATGTTTCATTCCAAAAGTGTAAGGTGATCAGTACCATCCACTTGTTTTCTGAAGACTGTGCTCTGCTGGAAGGAGCAGCGTGGTGGGGAGGATTGTGTTTCTCGGGAGCTGTTGAGTTGGGTACAGCATTTTTGTGTGTGTTACGGTGATGGATCACCAGCTACAACCCAAGCCTTACTGCATCCCTGGGTCAGGATTTATGGCTTCACTTCAGTGAGAATAGTGTGGAGCACCAACTCTGCAGGAATCCTGTAAATCTGTTCTTCATTTAATTGTGCCTCTTTAATGGCTTTGAAAGAGAAAGAAACCCTGTTCCTCTTGAACGTTCCTCAGTTTGAGGATGGTTGGCTGACCTGTTTTTGCTGGCAGTGTGTTTCACTGACGAGTTTCTCCTTGGATTTATTTAAACATGTGGACTAAACTGATAGCTTGATGAAGTGATATTTGATCATGCAGCTGCCAATAACTTTCTTTCAAAGGCCTGCCAAAAAGGGAGCAGCTTTCCAGGTATGTTTGCAGTTTTTCACTCAGATTTGCATTTTGCAGGGCTTTTTCTCCCCTAAAAGTTCCATCTGTAAGTCTTAAGCATGCCTGGTTCAGAAACGTACCCCGTGGGTGCTGCTCATGATTTCCTTGTGTTCTGTGGTGAATTAAAGCTGGTATGACAGTAAAATAAACTAATCCTTCCTTCCAGGCCATTTTGAGTCTGGGCAGCACAAGCCCTTCCTAGTAAGAGCTGGAGAGAGCTTGACTTGGTGTCTGATTAAACTGCCTGTTGTTCCAAGGCTGTTCCTTCCCCACCAACCCCCACTTGTCCAACACCCAGCTGACAGGGACGGAGCCAGCGCTGAGTGAAGCGAAGCCTTGTGTGGTTTCAGAGCACACGTTCCATAAGCCTCTGTTCCACAACTGCTGTTACAGTAAAGATTTCTCCTGCCTTCAGATAGAATGACATGAATTAATGTACAGAACAGAGCAGCACCTTCGTTTGGTTCATCCAGAACCTGAATACATTCAGGGAAGAATACGGGGTGGGTGTCTGAGGGTGGGTGCAGGGGGAATGACAACTACTAGAGCTCTACAGTCGTGAGCAGCTCCAGAGAAGGAAAGTGAAGTCTCTGTGCCTCTGCTGTGGTTTTCTGTTGGTAAGTGAATTTAGAAGAGAAGCTAGTGAGATGTGGTCCTTTATCTTGAATTTTGATTTGTCTACTTCTCGAGCTCAACTCTGGAGTACAGCACCACATCCTGTCGTGTGGCTGTTGGGAACCTGGGCCGTGTGAGGCTGCTCCGAGCGCTCAGTGTGTGCGTTCCTTTGCAGCTGCCCTGGGAGTGCAGCAGCCCTCGCTGCTGGGGGCCTCTCCGACCATCTACACCCAGCAGACGGCGCTGGCAGCGGCAGGTCTGACCACACAGACCCCCACCAACTACCAGCTCACCCAGACAGCCGCTCTCCAGCAACAGGCTGCGGCCGCAGCAGCTGCCCTGCAGCAGGTAAACACACAGCAGCAGCGAGCACTGTACCCCAGTGGCTTTGGAAAGCTAAAGTACCCGGGAGAAAAGGAGAGTGGGAAACGGGGGACATCGCGGTGCAAACCAGTTTAAACAACAGTGGGATTGTGGGGTTAGAGCTGCCAGTAGTTTTATTACTGTGTGCGAAGGGGGGAATTTTGGCTGTGCAGATGCAGACTTTCAGCTATGGAAAGTCTTTTGGGAGGAGGAGTTTTGCTGCATCTAAACTGAGAATCTCAAGTATCTTCCGTCACCATATATATCCTCAAGAGCATTTTGCATGATTTCATAGTTTGCCCTAGATGCTGTCTAAGTGTCAGGCTTAACAGGAATTGCAGACTTTAGCTAGAAAGAGGACATCAGAGTCCTGTCTAAAGGCTCAGAATATTTGTTATGAAAATAATACGTTGGCATTATTACTTATGTTTTGTATTAGAGTTGCTAATTGTTTGAAGTTTCTAAAACTTCCTAAGCAGATAACTTATGTTTGGTATTATTGAGGTGATAATACTCCTGTTTATGAGATATTTTGCTTTTATCTGTTTCAGCAATATTCACAACCTCAGCAGACTCTCTATAGTGTACAGCAACAGGTTTGTCTGATTCTTACTGTGTACATCACAAATAACTTTAAAAATAATGTTGGTTGTGTGTCTTGTAGGATTTGTCTCCGAAATCATCCTCGTATGGGAAGTTTTTAAAAGAAACCTAAGTGATATTTTTTTATAGTAAAAGAGAACTTGAAGTTCATGAACTTGGAAAGACCTATCCAGAATGGAAACCTGCCTACCTTCATGCAAAAAGGAATTTTTAAAAATATGCTCTATTCCATGTGTACATGATTCCTGCTAAACTTTGCTCTAATCAGGGCCGTGTATTTTAACTGCTGGAAAGATGCTGTCCAAAAAAAAGTTCCTTTTTACGTTTTGGGTTTTTTTTATGGTCTTCAAACTTAACAGGATTTTGCAAAAGAATAAAAGGACATGGAAATCATAGGCCTAAGCTTCTTCAGCTGCCAAAACTTTTTTTGGTATTGCTATTAACTTTGAGTTCCAAAAAAATCTCACATTTCTGCTCACTGAATAAACCTGGATTATACAGTTTTAAAATTAACCCCATGAGCACAGCTTAGGCATATGCAAACTGCTGAAATGACCAAACCCCAAAGGACTATTAACTGACTCAGGTTGAGCAAAAACTCTTAATTACTTGTACAGAGGAGGTAAAATTGTACAATTTCCTTAAACATATAAAATTAATTTATAACTTTATTTATTTTAAGTTGCAGCAACCTCAGCAGACCCTTTTAACTCAGGTTAGTTTGGTTTTATTGTTTGGTCTTCATCCCCAAACACAGATAATGCAAGAGTGCAAATTTGTGACATCTTGGGTACTTTAAACTGTAAAATGAACTAATATGAATGGACATTTTATTGGTACAGGTTTATTTTATCCAGATGTTAAAATATGCATAGCCTTGGTTCCCAAAATTAATAGCAACCACTTTTCCTTAATCTTGAAGGGAATATGCGTATTGATTATATTTTAAATTTTTTCTTTTATTTGAACTTCAAGTGTCCAGTTGTTTTGCAGTTAAGTAACCTACAGGGAAAATCTTTCTCTTCTTTGTGAAGGAACTTAACTTCTTTGTGTTAACAGTAAGTGTATAGAGGGGTTTTAAAAAAGAATCTTGCTGAGCTTGACGGGTTTAAAACACACAGCCATTTAAACACGCTGTAAGTTACTCTGGTTCTGTTTGACTTGAACTTTGAAACAGGCTATTAAAAAAAAATCAAAATAGTTGACTTGATTTCATTATCTTACTGTGTTCTGCTTTTGTAAGAAGGCAGGCACTGGAAGTCCTGAGTCAGGGAAGGGCTGACTTTAACACTGCAGTGGGGATGGAAATGCAGAATGATCTTTAAGTGTGTGTTCCTGGCAAAGTCAGGAATTAATCTCCTCTTCAGGCCCGCTGTATGGGTTGCCTGTAAACAGTCTTCACATCTTTTTTGTGAACAATGTGCATATTTGGAGGAGAGAAGGATAAACAAAGCCGGTCTTCATTCGAAGTAGGAAAAACATTATCTTGGGAAAAAACCAAAACCAACGATGCGACAAAAAAAACCCCAAACCTTCCACCTTCTGAAAATCTCCGTTCAGGATAATTTCTGTAGAGTCCTCCTCAACTCCTGTGTCCGTGGCTAGAGGGCCTGTTGCTGATGGGCAGCGGGGTTTATGGGTTGCTGTGTTTGTTGCAGCCAGCGGTCGCGCTCCCGACCAGCCTGAGCCTGTCGACGCCGCAGCCCGCGGCCCAGATCACTGTGTCCTACCCAGCTCCCCGCTCCAGCCAGCAGCAGACACAGCCACAGAAGCAGCGTGTCTTCACTGGGGTGGTCACTAAACTGCATGATACTTTTGGCTTTGTGGATGAAGATGTCTTTTTCCAGCTTAGGTAAGCTGTGTGTACTTGCCTGCAGCACTCTGACACCCTCGCTAAATCAAAGGTTTAGAGGGTTGCACTCTGATTCTGGGACTCCACTGATATGCCAGTAGTGAGCGTGTTGTTTTCTCTTCAGCGATGAAAAGTCAGATGGGCAGAGAGGTTCAGAGGTGCTGGGTCTGAGTTACTTCACGTCAGTTTTTGAATTTTCATAATACAAGCCCCCGAACTGGGAGACTCAAAGGGCATTACCTCCTTCTAGTGGGAAACTGCAGAATTCGTGAATGATTAAAAGCATAAAACTTGCTGCCTGCCTGTCTTAACTCGATATTGTTTGGGGAACTTTTGCTTTTGGGCCAAAACCAGGGAATTATTAAGTTCCTGTGCATACCCTGAACTAAAGCACTTCTGCTGAATTTGGGGGCAGATGCTCTTCCAATAAGCTTTTCTTAATAAACTTTGTCTGCTTTCTCCCAGCTTTAAATATAACCTGCAGATGAAAAACTGGCTAAATAAGGCTCTCACAGTATGTTTTCTGTAATGTTTGCAGTGCTGTTAAGGGAAAGACACCTCAGGTGGGTGACAGAGTTTTGGTAGAAGCTACTTACAATCCTAACATGCCATTCAAATGGAATGCACAAAGGGTACAGACACTTCCAAATCAGGTACGTGGGGTTACCCAGGGTCACCTGCAGTGACTGACTCGGGGTTGAGCTCGCTCACAACTCATCTCTGTTGTGCTGCCAGAACCAGACCCAAGCCCAGCCGCTGCTGAAGACGCCCCCGGCCGTCCTTCAGCCCATTGCACAGCAGACGTTCGGGGTCCAGGCACAGCCACAGCCACAGTCCCTGCTGCAGGCACAGATATCGGCAGCTTCCATCACGCCTCTGCTGCAGACACAGCCTCAGCCACTGCTGCAGCAGCCACAGCAGAAAGGTGCTCCTCCAGTGCACACGTTTTGTGGGGGTGGCTCTGGTGCTTTGTGCGTGGTGGTTGGTTGTTAGTCAGAAGGCTGAAATAGTACGGAGGGGAATTTTCAGGTTGAATATGTCTCAAGGCATGTCAGGAATCACTTGGTTAGTGAAATCCCCACAGACTCCTGCTCATGTTAAGATTTCATAATCTGAAAGCGAACTCAATGTAATTTTTATTCGTTCACAGTTGAAAGTATTAATAGCAGTGTAGTCCTTCAGCATCTTCTGCGGTTTTCAGCAAAATCAGGTTTTTGACAGTTGTTAAAACTATTACTTCTTTGCTTATTTATTTCAGTTAGCCGGGGTGGTATTTGAGAGAAGAAACTGCCTAACGTGGCAAACCTAAAACAAAAGTGGTTATGGGGTCTCTTGAACTTTGAGTAGCTGAGGAATCAGAAATAGAATCGATAATAAGATAATATTAAGCCCTGTCTTAGCTCCAGTAAAAGCAAAGGTAGAAGATCATAAGCTGTCACCTAAGCAGAATTGTTCTGGATGAATGATTTCTACAGTCTAATCCTGGTTGTTCATTAGTGTTTAGTAGCGTTTGCTCCTTTTAAATAAGTTGGTTAAATGTCTTAAGACAGAAGTGTGTGCTGAGGGATGGATGTAGCAGTATAATATATGGATTTAGGAGTAACTTTCCAGGATGCCAGTTGTTTTTACCAATGAATAGCCTACAAAATAAATAAGATTTAGGGGTTTTTTCAGTTCAATGAGTAGGTGGTATATCTGTCTTAATTTACTTTTCCAAGAAAAGGCTTAGCTTCTATGTGGTTAGGTTATATTAGCTTCCATCTTAAGAAGATGCTTTTAAACCAGTGTCACTAAAGTCTCAGTTTGCAGCAGTGAAGAAAAGCTTAGGTCTCTTGGTTTTTTGGGGTGGGTATTAATAATTAGACTTCCTTGACTCTGGAGTTAGTTTAGAAAATGTACACAAATGCAACAGGTATAAGCAGCCACGTTTGCAGAGTGTAGATAGTTCTGTTCTGATCCTGTACATTGTCGTTTCAGGTGGTTTGTTACAGCCCCCAGTTCGTCTGGTTTCACAGCCTCAGCCAGCTCGAAGACTTGACCCCCCATCCCGGTTTTCTGGGAGGAATGACCGAGGTGGAGACCCCATGCCAAACCGGAAAGATGACAGGAGGTGTGTAGACTAGACTGTGATCAAAGCATTCCATAAAGACCTGTCCTCACCCAGAGCTGAGTGGCTCCAGAGTGAGCCAGTGAGACACATAGGGGGCTTTACATCAAATCCTAGGGAAGAGTCCTTACCTGTCTGAAATGAAGGACTCTGTAATCAGTGTGTGTTGTAGAGAGACTGTACTGAAACTTCTCTCCTTTTTCTGAGCCACTTCTGGCAGGTCTGGCTTCCCTTGTGCTAGAAACCATTCTGTGTTAGCAGCATGCAAAACTCCTTGTGTCTTGTGTGCGTTTTTTAAGTCGTGAGAGAGAGCGAGAGCGCCGCAGGTCCCGGGAGAGATCCCCCCAGAGGAAGCGCTCCAGGGAGAGGTCGCCCCGGCGGGAGAGGGAGAGGTCCCCTCGGAGACCCCGGCGTGTCGTCCCTCGCTACACGGTCCAGTTCTCCAAGTTCTCCTTGGACTGGTACGTTCCCAGTGCCAGATGTTTACCCCCATCTCCTTTAATCATGGGCACAGGTCACTGGGAGCCGTGTCAGCACACGTGGGTGGTGGGAGGTAAATGATGGATTTGACTTTCAAGAAAGATCAGATACGTGGTGGCTGAGAACCTTGAATGAGAAACTTGTTTGAGGTTCTGTGTTATTTTTGAATGCTCTTGTGGAATAGCTTTATAACCCTGTTTAATAAATATTGCCTAACATGCAGACACCTTAACTAGAAGAGTGTTGAGTAGTTACTTGTTTCTAAATTTAATCCATGACACTCTAACTTCAATATGGTGCTCTTCAGATTTTTTATATGCAGTATCAAATATACAGCAGTTGTATCTGCGGTTATTACACCCCTAATCATGTGCTTTGTTAGAAGTTGCTTTATTGCTGTGTCTTCCAACCAATGCTGTTCATTCCAGCCGGAGCTGTGATATGATGGAGCTGAGGAGGCGCTACCAGAACTTGTACATCCCAAGCGATTTCTTCGATGCTCAGTTCACATGGGTGGATGCTTTTCCCATGTCTAGACCATTTCAGCTGGGAAACTACTGTAATTTCTATGTAATGCACAGAGAAGTGGATCCTATAGACAAGAACGCGGCTGTCCTTGACCCACCCGACGCTGATCACCTGTACAGTGCCAAGGTTTGTGCAGGGCTCCGCTCTGTTCACCAGAAATGCTTTTGATCAACAGGGTGCAAAACGGGGTACAGCTGTACCGAAAATATTCTACAGCTCTTTGAGCAAAAACTTTTCAGTAAAAAACCGGTATGTAGAGCTCGAAGAATCCCGACTGAAATTCAGTTTGTTTGTCCTAAATCTTGTGTTTACTGAGGGCTCTTCCATTCTCTGCACCCAGTAGCAGTGATCTGATTATAGGAAAGAAAAGCCAGTTCCTGTAAGATCTCTGAATGATTTCTTAGGCGATGCGTTCTGGATAGTCAATGGAGCCCTTTTTTTTCCTTTAAGTGTACTTTCTGGGCAGTTTGTGTTACTCTCTTTAGTGGTACCTCCTTTCTTCCTCTCCTCCCCTCCTCTCAACATTTATTGCTTTCTTTAAAGTAGATTGAGATGATCTGAATGTCAAAGTACACCCCATCAACAGCTGTAACCATGTGTAAAAGACCCCAGTATCAAAACTTTTTCCTAAAACCTGTTTCATGAAAATGGGTCTGAAATGTCTAGGTCAGTCTGTTTAAGAAGTATTACATGTTATAGGACAGGTTCAGAAACAACTGCCTTTAACCGCTGTATTTCTGGGAAACTTAACTTACTTGCCTTCTGTGTAGAGAAACTTCAAACCCTTGTCTCAAGTATCAGACATACTGTTTTTTCAATCTAATTGTGCAGAGCAAGAGTTCTCTTTCAGAAGGTTAAGCTTCAAAATATAATCAGTAACTGAGGAGGAGCATCCTAATCCATCATATAACCTGCTTAGGGTACAAAGCAGCCTTGTTAGATTTTTGCTCTGTGTGTTTGCAAGTTGTGGTCATTGTTTACCAAGGCTGATGTGACTTCACCACAGGTGATGCTTATGGCCAGTCCCAGCATGGAGGATCTCTATCACAAGTCCTGTGCTCTGGCTGAAGATCCTCAAGAACTTCGGGATGGATTTCAGCATCCTGCTAGGCTTGTAAAGGTAAATATGCTTCAATGCCAGACACTTTTGGCAATAGAGGTTGGTTACAGAGCTTTACAGTTTGACAATAAGAGAGGAGCTTGTAGGCAGCTGACCGATGGCTTCATCTTTTCTCTGAAGAGACCTAGTTTATATGTCAGTTCTTTTTCCAGTTTAGAGGAGCTTTGTATTTACTGCTTTGTTCAACTAAATTAAACTCAAACAATTAACTTTTTTGGCTGTTTTTTACAAGCACTTAGTTGTTCTTGAAGGGCTCAGCTGTGAAGAGAATACACATGAAGCAACAGTTAAGCGACCCTTATGTTAAGTGAAACTAACTATTGTTGAACTGAACAACCTGTAAGTGCTGTGGTGTTTCAGGACAACAGACTTGTTTTCCACTTAAATTCTATCTTCTAGCAAGTGGGAATACTTCAGTTTACAGAGATGATGCTCTTGTGGTCTCACCTTTTGTAGTTTTTTTCACTGTTAAGCAGGCACATCCATAAATGTGTACTGGATTTAAGACACCATTTAAACTAGTATCTGTCTTTTGTGTTAGAAAGCTTTTAGTTGCAAAGGAGCAAGCCTGTACCAATAAACGATGGAAAATCGTGATAGCAAGAATGAGTGATGATGTTTTTAACCTATTCCATTGCTGAAAAAAGTCTGTGGAAAAAAATAACTGAACTCTTTCTTGACTGATTTTCCCTTTCAGATTTCAAAATACCATGACAGTTTACTCACAGATTTCTCTGTGTGTGTGTGCGCGCTATGAAATATTCTTTGCACTTTGGGAAAATGGCTTTTTACTCCTGACAGGGGAACATTCAGAAGACTCTTTTTGTCTAGTTTTTAGTGGGTATGAAAGGCAAAGATGAAGCTATGGCTATTGGAGGACACTGGTCCCCATCACTGGATGGACCTGACCCAGAAAAGGACCCCTCGGTGCTGATAAAGACGGCTATTCGTTGTTGCAAGGCTCTGACAGGGATTGACTTAAGTGTGTGCACGCAATGGTAAGTACTGCACTGCAAAGCCAGGGGCATGTAGAAATACTTGTCTGTTACCAGGAGTTAAAAAGAAAAAAAAAAAAAAAAGCCAAAAAAAAAAAAGCTGGGAAAACCTTTTTTTCTTTGTCAGCTGCTCATGGTAGTTCAGGTAAACTACTCAAAGGATGTTTCTGTTTGGTAATAAGCTTGATTGGTGCCAACTGTGCTGATTACTGCATTAAAAACTAATTAAAAATTCTGGATTTATTTTGACATGTTATATTGTAATTTTTTTTTAATGAATGTGCATTGAAAATATTTTTCATTTTGTGCATAGCTGGAGAGGATCGTCAAGAGAACTTCATTTCATTGTTCTTTTGTTATAAATAAATAGCCGCTCGTTACACAGCCATATTTTCTCTTGATGAGTTTCTGTCCTGTGTTAACACTCATTTTAGTTGTACTAATACCAGGAAATTCTATTGTATGCTAAATTTAAAATGCCTCAACAACTTCCATTTGCACATAAAACCTACATGTGCTAAACAACAAGTTGTACAAAAAAGCATTCAGTTGGTTTGCCTCCTTTCCAGTTGTGATCCCTTTTTTACGAGTGCGCCAAAAGAGAAAATATGGCTTCCATAATTTTTTTCTTTAGACAAACTTCCAAGGTCTTGCAGCAAAGTTTCTTTACTTGATGTGCTACAAGTGATCTAGGCTCTTTAAAATGTATTGTAGAATTTTTTTTCCAACATGCTTCTTCCCTTGCAACAGGTACCGTTTTGCAGAGATTCGCTACCATCGCCCTGAGGAGACCCACAAGGGGCGTACGGTTCCAGCTCATGTGGAGACAGTGGTTTTATTTTTCCCGGATGTTTGGCATTGCCTTCCCACCCGCTCAGAGTGGGAAACCCTCTCCCGAGGATACAAGCAGCAGCTGGTCGAGAAGCTTCAGGGTGAACGCAAGGAGGCTGATGGAGAACAGGCACTGAACGCTAATCCCTTTTTCTATTTCTGCTTCTCACAGGCACAGGAACACAGGCACAAAATGCACACCACATACTACACCACACACATACACAGGAGGAACATAACTGGTAACAATGACTGGTAAACCAGCTTTCAGCAGTGTAGCGAATGTTGGTTTTTATTTTTATTTCAGCTAGTTCACTAACTTTAAACGTGTGTGCTGATATCACAAGTGGAATTAAATTGTGCTTACGATGCGCAGAACATTTTTGATTGTAGACGTAGTTGCTGGAATCTGGGACCAGTTTTTGAGTGAGATGCAGTTTATGAATAGCTGTCTTTTTAAACATTTTGCCATTTTCTAAAATTTCTAAATTCTCTCTCGTGGCCAGTTCTAATTGTGATATTTGAAACTGAACAAGCACTAGTCTGAAACATCTGAATTTCAGGCCATGTGGCTGATCAGCATCTTGGAATAAGGGAAGGTCTGACTGAACCAAGAGTAATTTGGGGCATTTAAAAGGCTGGGGGAAGATCACACACTGTGTGGTTACTGGAGACCAGCAGTGTCTGTGTAACCCCAATATTCTTTGTGGTGTTGCTTATCACCCTTTTGTGTTCCACAGATCTGGCTTGTATTGGCTGAGTGGCACTGTGATCATTTATAAAGTGGTAGAATGTGTGTGTGAACTTGTCGAAATAATAACTTTAGGAGAAGACTGTCTGAAACAGTTGTGACCTTGCACAGATCAGCAACAGAATTAAAAAAAAAATAACTGAAATGCTTTCAAGCTTTCTGAATGATAATTTCTAAATTTTATTTGTCAGGATGAAGAGGAAAAGGATGATGGGGAAGCTAAGGAGATCTCTACGCCTACACACTGGTCTAAACTGGATCCAAAAACAATGAAGGTAACAAGCACTCCTTAAAATTTGAGTCCATGGTACATTTTCACTTCTAAGACATGACCTGAAATACAGCTGTAGCTGTAACTGAGAAAAAAAACCCTTCAGTAGTGTTTTATCTTTGCTGATTTTATAGGTACTAAGTGTGTATGCAAGAATGACAACTGATTTTAATTAATGATTACGGCTAATTGAATGTGTTCTGAACTTTGTACAAGTAAAGGATATCACATATGATAACTGGAAAATGGAAGTTCTGCAGTAATCAGTCAGATTCCTACTTGCATTAAATGTGGGGTCTAAAATAAACTGTTTTGCTATACTAAAATCCTTTCTGAGTAAGGTTCCTCAGAAAGGAGTTCTTGGAGTAAAACATCACTTTAAATGTAATATGTCTTTCGTATCAGTAAATATTAGTGGTTTTGAGGACATATTTAAAAAATACAGTTGACTTTTCAGTGCTGTTAATTTTTACTTGACTTTCTCTGCTAATGGGATGGTTTGTAATGTCGCTGCTCGATGTTTCCCAGGTAAATGACCTTCGCAAAGAGTTAGAGAGTCGAACCCTGAGCTCTAAAGGGCTGAAATCGCAGCTCATCGCTCGACTGACAAAGCAGCTCAAAGTAGAGGAGCAAAAAGAAGAGCAAAAGGAGCTAGAGAAGTCTGAGAAAGAAGAGGAAGAGGAGGAGGATAGGAAATCGGAAGATGACAAAGAGGTTAGGGTTTGGACATACTTGGTTTAGGTCGTCTTAAGTACAGATAAAATATTAAAAATTGTATATATGTATAAGTAACAAAAGTACAGGAGTTTGTATGTGTTTAAGGCACTTAGTTGTGCTGGGATTTTGTAGTTCTTGGATAACTGCACTGGGAACTCTTGCTGTAACTTGAGCTGCTGAATTGGAAAAAAGTCTTGGCCAGTTTGAATTTCTTTCTGTCAGCCAAGTCAGCTGAAATGTGCAACTGCACTTAGGGTGTCTGAATTAATGTTAGACCTTAAATGTGAGGAAGAATAAAAACCAGACTCCTGAGAAAAACCACGCTCAAGAACAAGTGAACAGACTTAACAAGACCTTAACTTCTTAAACCTACATGAAAAGCAGCTGCTTAGTTGTACTGGCTTATGTGTCTCAAACAGTCTGGCTTCTTCACATGGCTGATGGTCTGCTTGGGTTTGTTTTCCTTTATGAGGAAGCTTTAATTTTTGTTTTTGGATAAGCTTGCTGTGTGCTGAAGTTTCTCAGTTTGGCAGTTGGTAGTTGTAGTACAACTTAGTCTGTTTTGCTGTTCCACAAGGATAAACAGGATCCGTGCAGTAATGCCAAAGCTCAGCCACGGAGAAGGGGCAGAAATACCTGCAGAGTGTTGTGCATGAGTTGCTTTTAAACTGCCTTTTTGTGTGTTACCTGCTGAGCAATATGGGTGATGGGAGAGGTTCTATCTCTGTAAACCTTGCTGAGAGAACAAAGGCCTCATGCTTGCCAATTCTATCAGCTGCTGCTGCCTTCTCCCACAGCTTGGATGTGTTTTGCCCTGCTTGGGGTTTCTTGCCACAGCTTTCTTTAACATTGGAGGGGGGCTTTGCTTGTGCTGGCTTTTTTAAAAAGCACAAGCTCTGCTGTGACAGTTTGCTGTATTCGGGAGACTTCAGTGCTTCTCTCTTGCCATCAGTAAGCTGGTGGCATTTTACCGTTTGTAACCTTCTGTTTCGTTTGCATCAGTTGTATCTGTAGAGATGGCATTTCCCATAATCAAGAGTTGAGTACGTCGTCATCTGGTGCCTGTTAAAGCCTGGTGTGTCTTGTTAAAGTGCTGGGTGTCTGGGGGGGGATGGTGTATGAAGCCTTGCTCTTCCCGTGCAAGGAATCGACAGCTCTGTAACGTCCAGGCTGAATCTTCACCTTTGGGATATGCTGTGTGATGCGGGTTTGCCCCTTTTCAGGAAGAGGAGAGGAAACGCCAGGAAGAGCTGGAACGTCAGCGGCGGGAGAGGCGCTACATCCTGCCCGACGAGCCGGCCATCATCGTGCACCCCAACTGGGCAGCCAAGAGCGGCAAGTTCGACTGCAGCATCATGTCCCTCAGCGTCCTCCTGGACTACAGACTGGAGGATAATAAAGAACATTCCTTTGAGGTAACTCAGCTCCTTACAGTTGGCCATTCTGGTTTCTTCGCAGTGTTTTAAATTGTGGAAGTTTCTGAGGGCACGGCAGAATAAAACTGAAGTGAGTTTGGTTTCCTTGTGCAACACCCAGTTTTTGGTACGTGGCTTACAACAGCAGTGTAGTCACAGCCTGATATCCAAAAGGAAGGCACAGGTTTTCAGACGTGGAATGGAGTTTGTAAGGAATGTGACACAACGTAAAATTCTGACCTGGTGAAAGTTGTTAAGATGGCACCTCACAGCTGTTTTATCAAAAATACAGACATTCTTAACACGTGTTTTAAAACTTGTCGGTTCTCTTTTTGTTCTTTTTTTTTATGTGCAGGTGTCATTATTTGCAGAACTCTTCAATGAAATGCTTCAGAGAGATTTTGGTGTCAGAATTTACAAAGCACTGATTTCTCTCCCGGAGAGAGAGGACAAAAAAGACAAAAAAAGCAAAAAAGATGAGAGAAAAGAAAAAAAAGAAGAAAAAGATGATGAAACGGATGATCCAAAACCTAAGAGAAGAAAATCTGGAGATGATAAAGATAAAAAAGAAGACAGAGATGAAAAGAAGGTCTGCATTTGGCTCATATCTATCCAGTCTGGATCAATACTAAACTCTTTCTGTTTGAATTTTACATTATTGCCTTCAAAATCTCAGCTCTTGTAGCGTTAGTTAATGGATTTGACTTCTTGCTCTATTTAAATGTTCTTCTATCATATTCAGTAACATGAAAGTTCTGGAGGTGTAGTGGGAGCATTGTAACATTCAGCTCTGCCCCACTGATTCGCATCTGTGTGCTCAAGTGACTGATCAAACAAACGCCAGTTTTGGATGACTGGCAGTGAGGTTTTTTTATTTGGCTGCTTTTGATGCTGACCAGATAAATTTTTCGGAACTTCTGTTACAGAGGGAAGATAAAAGGAAAGATGATTCTAAAGACGAAGAAGAAACTGAAGATGACAATAATCAAGAAGAATATGATCCGATGGAGGCAGAGGATGCCGAAGACGAAGATGAAGGTATCTTGAACTATGAATTTTGTGACTCTCGGAAATTTTTGTTTTTATTGCCACTGATTATGTTCCTTGGAGCTGGAGAACGCACTGGAAGTAGACAATTGTATTAGACTAATTCTATTTTAGTAACTCGGACAAGTTGCACGTCAGATGTAAGTACCTCTGTGCGAGGCATTGTGTGAACACAGTTGATGTGAAGTAGCTGTGGTGCTCTGAGTGAGGCATGCATATAGAAGTGGTTTTATTTTTTTCAGAATGCAGACCACTCGCAACTCCCATTGAAGTCAGTAGGAGATGTGAGTATTCAGCACCTCTGAAAAACCAAGCCACTTTTACGTGCCTAACTTCCTACTCCTCAGTTCTGGAATGTCATCCTGGCTTTGCTAGGAGAGAGTGTAGTGTGGGGTGCTGTTTGGGTGGAGTTGTTTGCCTGAATAAAGAGGGGAAGGGTCTGGAGAGCTCTGCTGTCTCCAGGGAGCAGCAGGAGCCCCCTTTCCCTGCTCAGACATTCAGAGAGGTGTAAGACATCGTGTGCGCTTTTTGGTTTGTACTTCGGGGTAGTTGCTCTTCTCTGGAGAGGCTTTGCTAGAGATGTGGGTTTGAACTGTGTAGATACTGCAGTCCCAGCATTTGCAGTTGTATTTTTGGCAGAGTACTGCACCAGCCTTAAAAAATTGGTGCTAATCTGTGGTTTCCAAAACAACTCCAGTTTGCTTATCATTTGTCTGGGAGAGTGCCCTGGGATTTTGTGTTCTGTACAAGTGCTACTGCTTCCCATAATCTGTCCTTGTGCCATTCCCAGTCAGAGTTGCTGAGAAACTCCAACAAGCCATGGAAGTGCAGGAGAAGGCAGTTGGTTCTCAGTGAAGGGTCAGTAAAATTAGCCAAGTGTTGTGATACGCAGTTTTTTCCAAAGTTTTCCTCACAAAAAAAGGTGAGCTTAAAGCTGAACTTGGCGTGTGATTCTCTGACCCAAGACTTGCACATAAAGTACAGAGCTGCATGTCATAATCCATCCCAGCAGTTGTCATATCCCTCTTTCTCTCTCCCAATTTAGTTTTACTGCACTGTCCACCTTGGAACAAAAAACCTGCCATTTCTCTTTCACATCTAAGAAGCGATGTGAGCTGTAACTTCTTGGAGAATCTAACTCATGGGAACAGTAATGTCTCACTCTGACATGAGTACAAACACATGCTTTTAATTAAATCGTTTGGGGGGGTTTTATTATATAAAATATTTGAGAGTAAATAAAATACTGAATTTGGAATAACCATGGCTGAGTGCAGGCTCTGCCAAGCCTCATTAGGGAGAATTGAAGTAATTTTCTGCACACCACTTAAGTAGATGGTGATGTTGGCAGAACTCACTTTGGCCTCGTTAGCATTTGTTTCGGCTCTTCTATCCTGTGTGTGAAAGAAACACGGGGGGAAAAATTATAACTGGCTGATGTTACAATGAGACTAGAGAAAAATGAGGATTTAACAGGGCTCTTTCTGTTTTAACAGGGAAGTACCGTTCAGATGTTCGGGGGGTTATGTGGACTTTTTTTAGTGGCCACTTGTATTTTGAGGTGATGGTTACGTAACCATTTGCCGGGGGTATGTTGAATTTTCCCTCTGTTTTCCAGACCGGGATGAAGAGGAAATGAACAAACGGGAGGACAGAAGAGAGGGCAATAGGCACTGTAAAGAGAGGGCGTCTAAAGATAAAGTAATGAACACCTTTCTTAACAACTTTCTAGCCCTTGTTAGATGTGTCCTAATTACAGCTTAACTTGATTTTTACTGTAAGACCTGGTTTTCGCTTTGGAAACTGCTGTTCAGTAACTGATTAAGGGGAGAAGGGACGTTTCCTATTGTGTAGTTCTATTATACATTGACATGAACAAAAGGAAAGTGTCTCTCAGATATTCCTATGCATTGTGCTGTATTGTCTTTTAAATATTCAAAGATTACCAGTCTTACATAGTTCGGTAATATGTGATCTGAGTAGGTAAATGCTCATTATATTAATAACTGGACGGAAAGCAATGATAAAATGAACAGAGAAATAACTTTTGTTAACTGAGAAGTTTGTGTTTTTAGTAGATGATGAGGAAATGATATTTTAACTGCCTAATGATCCCGTAATGGATTTTCTGTAGGAGAAAGACAAGACCCAGATGGTGACAGTTAACAGGGATCTCCTGATGGCTTTCGTTTACTTCGACCAAAGTCACTGTGGATACCTGCTGGAGAAGGACATGGAGGAGATCCTCTACACCCTTGGACTGCACCTGTCCCGCGCTCAGGTCTTGTGCAGCACGGGGACATTGACAGTGTTCCAGCGGTGTTGTAAGGGGGACAGATGCAGTTCAGCTTCTGGAGGCTTTGCTTACATACCTGATCTCTGATGTTTATGTAGCCCCCCCATATTTATGCTGAAATACTAGTTTAATCTTTGTAAATGGTCTCAGAGTGAAAGGGGAAAGTTTGCAGCTCTCAATATGCCCATATTGTCTTTGTAGCTTTTGTTTTAAAATCCTGTTTCGTCTTTGCCTTGTTTGTTTGCATTTTAAGCCCCACTGTGTTGCAGTTTGAAAAGCTGTGCAGTTTCTCTAAGTTTTCCAAGTTAAAACATTCTTGTTTAAGTAAATATGATGCCTGTGTATTGTGTAACACTTATTTCTTCCCATGGCTGTGTTGTAGGTCAAGAAGCTGCTTAATAAAGTAGTGCTTCGGGAATCTTGCTTTTACAGAAGACTAACAGATACTTCTAAAGATGAAGAAAACCAAGAAGAGTCTGAAGAGCTACAGGAAGATATGTTAGGTGGTATATTTTTTTTTTTTATGCCACAACTTCCAGAGAATTATTTCTGTGTGAATAGTGAGAGTTCTGAGGTACTTTGCTTTCTTGCAGAAAATAATTGAGCCAGTTTGGAAGAGTAAATCTTTGGCATTTCATAAATCATAGTATTTTTGGCTTCCAAGATATCTTGTAGCATCTCTAGGGTAAATCCTAATCTCATGGAACAAGAAGGAGGGCGGAGGTTAATGTTGAATTTCGATGAACAGCATTTCTCACTGTCAGTTTTGCAGTCAGGAGGATCAGAGCTGTAGAACAGAGCCTCAGTTCTGAAGACAGATTACTGGAAGAAAGAGGCACAAAATGGTGTCATGAAAAAGGATGCTTTGTTGTGGGGAGACTTGGGATAAGGGGGGAAATGTGAGGGATAGACCAGCAAACTTAAATCTGTATTTATTAGGCTGGCCACTAGAACTCCAGAAATGACGTAGTGACCGTTTCCTGCCTCAATCCAACGCAGGGAACCGGTTGCTGCTGCCATCCCCTGCCGTGAAGCAGGAGGCCAAGGGCGCGGAGGAGAACGTGGGGCTCATCGTGTACAACGGGGCCATGGTGGACGTGGGCAGCCTCCTGCAGAAGCTGGAGAAGAGCGAGAGAGTGCGGGCAGAGATCGAGCAGAAGCTGCAGCTGCTGGAGGAGAAAACAGGTGGGGCTCGACTGGGAAGGCAGTGCTGACAGAGACACTGAGGCTTTCTAAGGGGAGAAATCAGTTGGAGTGATACCTGTGATTTAAATTTGCCTGCCTGTCAGTTTTCTATTTCCCAGAGCCTTTTAACTTGCACACTGTTGTTGAGTACCATTGTTGTCATGCTGAAATGCTTTCATTTGTTTTATTCAAGACTTCCAAATGCAGTGAGAATTAAAGATTATCAAATGGTAATGCAGCGCAGTTCTTCAAGTTCTTCAAAAATTACTATTGTGATGCATATAAATAGAATATTAAGATGCAAAGTGCACAGCATCGGAAGTGACTTGACTTTCTTGTTTCTTCCCTTCCTAAGATGAGGATGAGAAAACTATACTACAGTTGGAGAACTCTAACAAGAGTCTATCTGGGGAGCTCAAAGAAGTAAAAAAGGACCTTGGCCAACTACAAGAAAATTTGAAGATCTCGGATGATAAAAAGTTGCAATTTGAGGGTCAGCTGAATAAGACAATCAAAAATTTAGCTACTGTTATGGATGAAATACAGAGTGTTCTTAAACAGGTTAGAGTTGTTTAATTCCGTTTTTATTATTGTATCCAAACTTCTGTCAACTAAATGATTGGAACAGAAACTTCAAAATAAAAACCAAATTTGACATGAATTCGGGGCAGTAGTGTCTTAACGTATATGTGGAAGAAGCTTAATGTCATATCAGTTTTTTAAAGATAAAAAATTAACTTTGTGTTTTTTCTCAGCTTGCAACACATGTTCCTGACTGAGATGTTTTTAAAAATGTATAAATATTAATGTAAATCTCAAACCATTTCACTGCATTCCTGTTCTGATCTTGTCCCCAACAGCCCAGATCTTCCCCTCTGTTTGATTGGTGAGCAGTGCTTTGTAAGGGCCAGTATTTCAGCATATGAGAGGATCTCAGTAAAATGAGTTTAAAGCAAACCACATAACGCTGCAGAGCATTTCTGCCTCGCAGTTGGTTGTAACTAAACTGAGTTGGATACCAGTTCCCAGAGTCTTGAAAGCTGACAGCAAACAGGGTCTGTCTGGCGCTGCTTTAGGAGAAATACCACTTCCACAACTCATGGCGTATCCTCTCCCGCTTTCTCTTTTCAAGGATATGGTGAAGACGGAAGAGAAAGATCAGAAATCCAAAGAAAATGGAGCAAACGTATGATAAACTGCTGCTTTCGAGAAGAATGGTGTTACATAATGTAATATAAATCATGATACCAGAATGTATGGGAAGTGATGCATGTTTGATTTTAGTAGTATAAATATCCTAGTTCCAAAAGATGTATAAAGTTTTATGAATGTGAGTGTCTGCTCCGGAAGATTGCTTGTAATTCTTAGCATTCAATTTGAGACACTCCTCGAGTGAAAATAATTTTGCATTGCAAAAAGTTTTAGGATGAACTTTGTTATAGTTTTAACCCTAATAAAGTTCATCAGCGTTAATGAACAGTAGCAAGTATTTAATTACCAAATGTTTTTCATTGAAGTCTAGTGAAATCAAAATTTTCATTATTTATAGACTTGCCATTTTTAGGTTTTTGTCTTTATTTCGGTCTAATTAGTCTTTTTAAATTCAAATATAAATCACAAAATAGCATGCTGCTTAATTTTACAAGTAAAGATTTTTTTTTTAAAAAAACTTCCTGGATTTTTTGGTTTTGTTTGGTTTTGTTTTCACTTGTCACAACTTTTTTTTTTCCCTTCCAAATATAACTTTCTTCCCCAAAGCTGCTTGTATTAAAGCCTCATAATATACAGTAGTTCAGATGAGTTAAGAAAGCAATAGAAACCTGCCAAAGTATTGGTAGGATTGTGAGATTTATATGAAAATACATGGGTCTGTTTTAAATGTATGTCATTTGTGTTCATTAAATTGTTCTTCTTTTTGGATTAATAGATATACTCCTTTTTAATTACAAATGCAATTGTACTAAGATGTATGGTTGGGTACCAGGCCAGGAGATGTCAGAATAATGCCTTACATGGAGAAAAAGCTGCCAGTGGAGACCACCTTGGATTAAATTTGGACTTGTTTCTAAATGTGTGTAATTGCTGCAAAGGCTCGAGTCCAACCAAAGAACGGATGCCCAGTAACAGTGCTGGGGTGGTGGAAGTGGCTGAGGGGCCTTTCTTTGTGCTCCCAGCTCACGAGAGATTGACACTTAAAACGTCCTGTGTCAAGGGCAGCCTACTCACAGAATGTCAGATGGGAGCAGTTGTGTTCTGGTGCGACTGCCAGGACAATTAACAGGTTTGAAGGTTGGAACACAAGTGTTTTCTTTACAGAAGTGGTTCATTTTAGCAGATGTTTTCTTTTTTAGCCTAGATGTCCTAGGTTACTAAATACCTGTTAGGAGAGTCCAAGTGCCATAGTATGTATGAATAACCTACATGGAAACTCATGTAGCTTTAATGAGATACACATTAAAATGCCTGAATTTATGTTCAAAAGAGTCTAAGCTGGTGCTTTTATCACTTACCTTTCTTGGCTCTTTTGGAGCTAGACAAGTGAAATATCTTTTGATTAAAGTAACATGCATAAGCTCATTCATCTCAGCTGAGTCACTGTACAATATCTGAACTGTTGACTCATAGGAAATATAAAAACACTAATTGTATATAAGTACACAGAAAATGCATGCTGTAAGAATTGGGAGATAACATCTCAGTGATTGAATGAGGATGAGGATTGAATTTATCTTCTGAAAAGCATTGTTCTGTGGTGTACAGATGGTGTTAACAAATTCTTTTGTAATCAAAATCTATTTTTCACCTTTACCTTTATACAGACTGTTGACAGCATGTTTAATTTTGGACGTTGAGCACCATTGATTTAAATGGATTTGAAAGAATTGCGTTTGAAATACTTTGTTCATGACTTTCAGCAGTACTCGTGAACACACAGGAAAGGGGCTGCAGAATTCAAGAGAACATCGCTTTAGGCACACTGAAACCTCTGAAGTATTGTGTTGGGGTATTTGTGCCTTCAGCTGCTGAGCTGAAAGCAGTTGTTACAACAGGTAGGCCTGATCTGGTGTTTCAGTGAGGGGCCCTGTGACACAGTTGCTACAGTGATACAGATTTTTACAATATTTAACAAAAAAAAGGTATTTGTTAGAACGATTGTAATCTTTCTCTATATTGCTTTGATGTAATAGTGTTTCAGATACTATGTACAGTCTGAGTTTATGCTGGAAAGGAAATCAAATGGATAAAGAATAAAGAAAAAAATAACAAGGAAAAGTTTTACAACCTAAGCAGAGCTTGACCAGTGTCGTGAAGCACAAATAATCTGAGGAAGAACAGGCACCTCTACAGCTTGTGTGAGCTGCTGGACCAAACAGCACAGGTTCTGTATATGACCCACACTGATGCCGTGCATTCCTGGTAATATTCCCAGAAATTTAACTTAAGAAAATGGAGTAGCGAGTCATTCAGGGAGGTTTGAAGAAGCAATCTTTTGTCAGCTTTGAATTACAAAGTTTTTGCATTTCATGTCCACACTTCCCACCTTGTGGTCTTTCGTTATGTGCCAGTTGCCGGCAAAAGGGTGGTAAAAGTGGGTCTTATTCTGCCTCAGCATCCCATTTGTTTGGACTTTTTAAAGTCTCACAGGTGCTCTGCAGAAAGGAGGAAATCCCAGTCTGCCTTGTTCTGTAGGGAAAGCCCTGCTACAGCAGGCCTGTAAATGGAGCCTGATCTCTGGTTATAGATTATTTCCCTCCCTTCTCTGTTTAATAAGGGCAGATGAATGAGCTGAAGCCTTACAAAGTGATACCCAGCCCAGTGGATGTCTGGATGAGGCTGGGAAGAGAGCTCCAGGTGATACATGTGCATGCCAACTGATCTGAAATAAAAGAGGCTCAGGCCCCTTTGCTGTTGCTGGGGCAGTGAAAAGGCACAAGTCTGTAGTTCACCCCTGCACAGCAGCAGTGGCAAGTGGACCAACAGGGAATTTCTGCCAGGTTTCTGTGGAGGTGAGGATTGCACGCAGGAAGTGGAGCTGCTGCCAGCACTGCTGCATGTCCTGCCATGCTGAACACACCCAGTGTTTTGTGACTCACCCAGTGCCTGGTGCCTGGGCATTGCTGCTTCGTGGCCTCTGGATTGCACAGTGACTTCCCAGCTCTTGCTTTGTCCGGGGTCCTCTGGCTCAGCCTGGGGTGCCCTGAAGTCAACAATGGAGAAATTGCAGTTTTCTGTGTGGTGTCTGCGTTTCCACAGATCCAGCTCTTAAAATTGTTTCTGTCTAACATTATAAAGCCTAGTCTTTTAACATAACTGTTTTTTCAGTGTTTTTAATGCTTTGAGAGAGAGGAATGGTTTCCAGTCCATCTTTCTGATGAGTAATGTGCTGTATAATATCTGTTTGGGCTTAACACAGTTAACTTCCACTGACAGTTTTACCAGAAATGTGCACAAAACGTGTTTTTTCTCTTGCTTTTCTGTAATTTTTGTGTACTCGCCTGAGGTTCTTACCTTGAATGCATTTGTTCAGTTCAATTTATATTTAAAAATATAAAACATAAAATTATTCATTTTGAGTGACTGAGTCTTCAAGCCAGCAGTAGATTGCAAAATGTGTAGGTAGCACAGTCACTACCCTTAACACTTGTATTTTCCAGAAAGGAGAAATGGGTCAAGTAGAAATTCAACTGGGATTTGGGTATTGCTGTGTAGTTGTGACAAGAAAAATGGCATAAATAATGAATACTTCTACTCAGCTCTCAAAACTTCCAGGGTTTTCCCACCAAACTGTTAACGTTTCTGCATTCTGGGTTTCACTGATGTATTGCACAAAAGTAGTTACAGTAAAAAGCTCTAATAACAAAACACATTGCTTTCAAGTAAAACCAACTTCCCCCTTATTCATCCACAGCATCACAAGACAGAGTATAAGCTTAGAGTTTTGGAACATGCCAAATACCACCTGACATTGTGTGTTTTGAAGTGTTGTAGCTGTGTTCAGGAAAGTTGCTTTTAGGTGTCTGATGCCTGAATGTGTCCTGAAAACGTGACACTGCAGTCTTACGCTGCTTTTGCTTCCTTGTATCCTGCTGGTTTAAAGTTGCTGTCTCTAACAGGTGAGTTCCGAGTTATGTGAGGATTCAGGCCAAGTGCCCTCAGTGCATGTAGGAACCCATTCCTTTGCAGGGATGATTCAGTGATCCTGCAAGCTGTTGGAATTAGCCAAGTGTCAGCTCAGTTCTGTTCATCCTTCTCTAAAAGGACAGCCACACAGTGGTGCTGAGTAGATTGGTTTGTTGCATCCTGCAGTTTAGGTTTTTTTGTTTGTTTTGTGCAGATTTTGGCAAGCCACATCCCAGTGGGGTGAGGTCTTACTGTTTTTGGGTGCAAGTGATGTGTTCTGTGTGGTGCTTCTAAGTCCCTTCTCTCCTAAATTCCATAGTTTTTCACCTTACCAGGCACTGGAGTGTTGTAGTGATCTTTTGGGACAAGGATGCAATGATAGCCCTGTGAGGGCATTCTGAATATTTGGAGAAATGGCTTGAGCAGTGAGGTGAAAGATTCCCAAAGCCAGGGGTTTTGAGAGGAAAGTGATTGTTTTCTCCTCAGTCTAGCGAGGGGCGCTAGTGAAAGATCCTGTTGGCTGAGTCATTGTTCACATTTCCTTGGGAACAAACAGCTGGGGAGAGGGACAGAGGGGAGAGGAGGAAGAACTGCAAAGAATTCCAGCCTGAATGAGGGTTACTCTGCATCTCCCATGAAAGACTTGTCTTTTCAGCTTGTCTCCTGATGCCCTGTTTTACCGAAGTACTATTCAAGCCGGTTAAAATGTTAAGTACACAATATTAAATGTAACTGTTACAACATTCATGTTAGAAGTAGTAAAATCTTGGGGAAGGGTTTCCAAAAGCAACTTAAGAGTATTTGTAAACAGAGAAAAGGTTTTACTTGTCAAGTATCTCCTCTGATACAAGGCAGACAAGTATAATATGATTAAACAGATGACAGTGAGGACTAGCTGCTTACTAGTACTGAACCTGAATTTCCTGCCTTAGTGTCCTTCCTGAAATCAAGCTAATAACCTCTTTTTTTTATTTTGGTTTTGTTTTTTAGAGGTAGGTGGGGGTGTTTACATATTATATAGAGAGGAAAAATAGATGATCTTTAGTCCTGGGACACATATGGGTGGCAGCACATTTATAAATCCTCAGGGTACCCATGGGATACAGTAAGATGCTTGCAAAGAATGTGCAGTCAGCATTTGCAGTCTCCTGATTTGGGCATGTGATGATGGACAGCACAGAAGGGGACTTGGGGTGTAATATAATAATGTACAATAACTGTGATCCATGGACAAAAGCAGAATTTGTAGTGTGATCTTTGGGTAGCAGTGGCTTAGAATAGGTAGGATTGATAAGGGATGGCTGTGCAGATGTTCGGAGCAGTGAATTTATTCCGTTACCTGCCGTGTTTTAAAGTAAAGGAAAATGAGTCCACTTTAGGCCTTGCTTTCAATTAAGATGTTTGGGGGAGGAAAATTATTCTAATGCAACAGGCAATTTAAGAACCTACAAAAACTCCCTAACCCTAAACCATCACAAACGCCCTGAACTGGACACAAAATCCCTCTGTGATCCCCAGGCTCTAAAGCAAGCAGAGCTTACCTTATCTCAACGATTTTCCGTTTTGAATGAGGGGATGCTCTGCAGCACAGAACGAGCTGTGCAAGTGCCGTGGAAATCGTACAGGGCAGGGCTAAAGCGTGGCCTGGGCCTCTGCACCGCTGCCTCCCGTGCCCGCTCCGCAGCGCTTCGTACAAGTGTAACCTGAGACAGGGAAAGAGCTCTGGTTCTGAGGCAGAGGGGAGGGAGACTTTTGCCTCGGGAAATCTTAGCTGGAGCCCTCCAGTGCCCCTGGAGTTACTTGCTTTCACCGGGACTCTGCCTCGTCCCGACGGCAGCCCCTCGGTGCTCTCAGAGCTGGTTCCAGCAGAGCGTCCTGAGCTGCCGCAGCAGCTGAAGTACCAACGCCCCTCTCCGGGCAGGCAGCTCCTCCTGTGGCATTTGGTGACTGGCGGTGTAAATCCCGGCAGGCACGACTCCTGCAGCCGGGCTGGCGGGACAGCGGGAGCAAGCAGGGCATCGCCGGCACAGCTCTGCCCGGAGGCACAGCCTCGGACACTGCGGCAGGCCGGCTCTGAAGGGGAGCCTGTGCTGCCCCGGTGAGGCACTGCACCCCGAGAAGGGGCACTCGGGATTTGGGGAAAGCGTGGCAGAAGCAGGTGTTTGGCCGCCTGATTTCGGTGTTTGGCCGCGGGTCGTGTTTCTCCGGAGGAAGGGGCTGCGTAGAACGCGTCCGAGACGGACACTGCAATGAACGGGGAGGTGCGTTCCTAACCAGGGGAAGGCTAGATTAGTTTAATTCTTCGTGGATGTTTTAAAGCAAAGATGATGCATAGGGGGGGATGTTCTGGATGGTGGCAGCACCAAGATTCCTGTGAAGAAGAGCCACAGAGCCGCTGCTCCTGGAGAAGGTAAAGGCGGAGGGCCCGAGCCCCGCGGGTGGGTGATGGTGTCGGGAGGGAAGGCACTGACCCCCTAACGCGGATGGGATCGTCTGCAGGCAGCAGCTGCTTCGAGTCCCAATTCCTCTGGAAACGTTCCCCCCCAAAAAACCAAAACCCAGCCCTACCAAGTGCTCTGTTAAATCTTCTCTAAAAAATTTGTGAAAGTGAAAAGGATGGAAGATCATTATGTGGAAAAGAAAAAATTAGGCTCAGACACATTCTAGTTGCTACCTTAAACATACAGGTATTCACATCAGAAATTTCGAAGACGAGAATTTTGCAGCTGACATATTGTAGCACTGACTTGTTTCCCGCAGCACTTAATTTGAATTCATTAACCTCCATAGGATACACAGAGAACATGCGCTCAGGTCTGTCACGTCTGTTACACGTCTGTAACAACAACGACAAACAACCGAGGGAAATTTTTTGAGTAATTTTAACTAGTTAGCACCAGGGAATATTTAGGCATCATTTTCATTTTCTACCTTCGATTCCCATTCGATTAACTGTTCTAGTGACCTCTGCAGCCTAACGAGGCCGGGCTGCAATGAAGGGCTTGGTCTATAGGTGAAGTACAGAGGGATTATCGGGCACTCTTAATGCAAATTTGCCACGAAAGTCCCCTGAAATGCGACTGCAGAACACACCCACCAGCATGACAAAAATGGTAGGTCACAAGGAGAGAATATGAAATTTCTGCTCCTGGTTACTGGCTGCTGCCTCACAACTCTCCAGCTGTCCCTCAGGGCACTCGTTTTGGTCAGTAAATCCCTCTGCTGTTTGCAGCTGCGGTCGGGGGGCCAGACTTCGGTATGTTGGGGTCATTAATCCTTGAATTTTACCCTTGGTGCCTGGTGGGCTTGTGTCAGATTGTCCTGCGGAGCATCCCGGGAGCTTGCTCCTTTCTGACCGACCTTTAGCAGTTTTGAATTATTTCTCAAAGAAAAAAAAAAAAACCCAAACATTTATTGAGCTTGAGCAATTATCTGTTTCAAAAATTTTAACGGGAAAATTTCTGATGTCTAGCCTGTGTTGTCCTTGGCCAGCCCAACCTCTTTATGTTTCTCTTACCTGGTTTAGCTCAAACCACATAAGTTTGGGGGTTTTTTCTCCTTCTGGTATTTACCCTTCTTTCCCAATAATTTGTATGGAATAGCCACTCCCTGTTGCAGCCCTATTTTCTGACTAGAAAATTGATCTCTTCATTCAGTGGCATTTCTTGGGCACTCTGATAACTTCACCAAACTGGGAATATCTGCTCCAGCTGGAGCTCATCTCCCCTGATCACAAAGGAGCCTGCTGACCTCTTAACACATTCCAAAAGAGGTCTTTTAAGGAAGAACAGTGTTTTACTTACTGCTCTCATCTAAAAGGCAGCAACATCTCTAGGTACGTTGGGAATGATTCTTTCTTGCTCTGGTTAACTTTGTTATCACTGATGAAAAGTGATATGTTATGGTTGGTTCCCTGGGGATGATTTCGAGAGCTTAATTCCCTTGGGTTTTACCTCCTTGCTTCCTAATAACCTGTTTTTTTCTGCTGCATAGCATGGCTGGTTGAATACAACTGTTTGTTCTAGAGAAACACACTGGGACATGGGACATCCTGACTTTACAGAACAGACTACACCGTCACTGATATTGGTCACCAGAACTTCCATCAAATCAAGGGAAAAGTCAGTCCCAAAAGCATATAAGTAACACAAACAGCCCTGCTGTATTTATTCCGAGATAAAATCCAAAATGTCTTTCTCTTCCCTTCTGATAGGAATCTCGTGGGGCGCAGGACTGGTAGGAGCTTTTATGTTCTCTTTGGGAGATGGGGGGAAGGGAAAATCACAGCAATTAAGATTAAGAGGGTGAGGCAGGGACTCATTTAAAACACCTTTCCTCTTGATCTGGTAACTGAGCAGACGGTCAGAATGCTAATATCTCTCTGTGGGACCATCTCCTGTGCTTAGCTGAGTTGTTCAGCCAATTGTTCACCAAACGAGGGGCAAACTGCTCCCTCCCCTGCCCAGCCTGGGGGGATCCATGCAGGGCAGGTGCTGGGAGGGTAGCGGGGACTCTCAGCTAAGATTAGGTACAATTGCAAATTCCCGATTTGAGGGCACTGACCTCCAGAGCCTCTGTAGAGAGAAACTGGGGTGATGGTGCAGGGGAATGCATCTCAGCTGCTTGCCTCTTGTCCTTGGTCATCACCAGCTCGTGTCTGTGATCCCAGCCTTCCTTCTCTCGTGACAGCAGCATTTTCCATGTGCCTGAACGGCCTGACTCGCCTTTTGTGGTTCCTACGGAGTAGAAGAGAAAATATCGAATTGAAACATTTTTGCTTAGTCTTTAGGGACTGAATTTGCTGACGGTTCAGCATCTGTGTTGCAGGGCTACAAATTATTCACAAGGAAAGCTAAGAAAGCCCTGCCCTTTCCATTTAGGCCGAGGCTGCAGGTTGCAAGTTTATCCACTCAGAAAATATCCTAATAAAGAGTGACAATGAAAGGACAGTAGTTTCCTGTGAAGTGCCAAGTTTTATCCGTTTTTGCTAGAGGTATTGACCGAACTGGAATGAGATCAGACAAGGAACTGTTTTGTGCATTTGGCAGTGATCTGACAGGTCTGGCTCCTCACTTCTCTTTTCCTTGTGTGAGTGTCCCACAGAACTTAGGAGAAGAAAAGTGCTCAGAGAAGCAGCTAAGAAATGGGCAGAGTCCCTGCAGAGCCTTGATTTGGGGGAGGTTAATGCTGATTTGATACTCAGACAGAATCCCCCTGTTAGGAGAGGGGTGGCACTGAATCTCCTGAGAAGGTTCAGCTCGAGGAGCAAGGAGCAAAACTGCCATTGCATTTAAGGGCTGTAATTCCCTTTCAAAGCGGGAGGGGCAGTTTTGGGGAGCTCTCTTTGTCCCTGCGTGATGACTCCAGGTGTAATTACAGCGTGAGCTCTGCCGGCACGGCTGGGGAGGTCCCTCATGCTGAGCTGCCCTGCACGTTTGTGCCAGCTTCCAGGAACAGTTCTGAAGGGCCACCTGTGCCAGGTACACACGGAATTCATCTGCAACTGGGCACTCGAGCATTTCCTGCTTCTTGGCAATTCTCAACGCTGCTTAAAATGAGAGAGAAATTCCTTTCTGAAATGGACCAGACAAGCTTTTAGGACAGATTTGTTTTCATTTTGGTAGTTCAAATTTGTTCACAGCAATTAGTGTCGGGATGAGCATGGTTCTACTGCATGGCCAGCGAAGATACAGAGGAAGTGATGGCCTTGGGAGTAGCTGATTTCTGCTGGGCCTACAAAAGGTCAGGACTCTGGAGTGGATGTTGTTTGTCAGGCGCTGTGGTTACACGCAGGAACACACAACCTTAATAAGGCTGAGGATGTGCCTCATGGGATTGCTTTGTTTGGGAGTCCCTTTCTTCCTCCAGTGTCTTTCATCCCGTCCCACAAACAGGGATGTAGGCTTGCAAGTCAAAGGAGAATAATTTTGTACTTCAATGGCGCTGGCTTCTGTGAAGTGTAACTCGCAGCATGTGGTCATGCTTCACACGGGACTGTTTGGGATTACTTAGAATTCTGTGCCTTTTTACTTTTATCAGGCCTGAAAAGAGTGGATGACCTAAAACTGCTTTGTTTTGCACTGTAGTGAATAGGCTGCCGGGAAGAACAGTTTGAGTTTTTAATTGTTTTATCGTCAAACAGTACTTTTAAAGTTATTTTCTGTAAAATACCTGATTCAGAACTTACTAACTTGAATATTCTGTTGTGATTGGGTTTTCCTGGTTATCACAGTTCCAGTGGCAACTCTGTTGATGTATTTTCAGGAGGAAAAAAGGAAGAAAACACTTGTGCTCCTTGAAAAGATCTTTTTATTTATCTTGCTATTATTTGCTTATTTATTTAATTCTATCTGTGTAATGGCTATGTAAAACTTGGATTAATTAGTGGTGCATCTGCTGTGGCCTTTGATACAGTTTCAGAATCAGAGACTTCATTTCAAGGCTAGTTTTAGCTTTTTCTGTAGTCCATTTTGCTTTAGGATATGTCCACTCTGACAACGAGCCCGTGCACGTGGAGTTCAGTCATAGGAAAAAAAGGTTATGACTACAGTAGCTATTTATTTAAGGGTTGAAGAAAATCCAGTAGTTTTCCCATGAGGACGCTGTTTTGCGTGGCATGAGGGAAGTACAACCTCTTCTTTAACTTGGTGTAACGCCAGAGCAACTTGGTGTAACGCCAGAGTTACTGAAAGCAGGGTGGCCGAGGTGGGAGGGGAGAGGGGCTGTGAGAGGCACAGGTACCCATGTCCAACCAAACCAGATGACTGCAGCCCCACTTTATTCCTGGGATTCTATCCCACCTTCTGCTCAAAGCAGGGTCAGCTGAGGGGTCAGGGCAGGTTGCTCTGGGCTTTGTTCAGTCACAGCTTGGAAAACCTGCTGCACCGCTGTGCTGCCCTTAAAGGTGCAGAGGACTTCCTTATGCCAGCCTGAACCTCTCCTGTTCCAAGGAAGGCCTGTTGGCTTTCATGGAAAAAGGTTTGGGAACTGTGGACTTAAGTCCTGGAGTCCAAACAACTCCTCTGAGACCTCTTACGGTGGTAAAAATGCTGCTTTTCATTTCTGAACTGGTTTGGTAATGAAAGGGTACAGAAACTTATTTTCTAGCATAGGGAACATCTTTAAAGCTGGATATCCACTCAGGGAGAGTGGAAGGAAAAGTGGCCTTTCACATCCATCAACATCCTGAGTTCCCAGGCAGGTGGGAAGTTGCCCATATACCAATAAAGCTTTGTCTTCAGCTGAATGAAAACCCCCCCTGCAGTGGGATTTGTCCTGTAAGAAGATCTGAGCTCCTGCCCTCACTCCAGGGCAGGGGCTGTGTCCAAGGGAAGGTACAACTGTGCAAGTTCTCTGGCAGGTGCTTCTGCGGAGGTTGGAGTTTGGGCTGGAGTTGCCTGGGAGTGAGTTGTACACAAAGGCTGTCACGATTTGCTGGAAACCCTCTGCAGGGAGCCCTGTTCTCTTTTGAGCAGCTCTGTGGGTGCTGTTGCTCTGAAAGACCAGTGTGTGACTTCCCTTGGCTGGGGTAGATGTGAGCTGAAGACGGGGAGTGTGCAAAGTGAATTTTGGTCCATCCTGGGGAGGGGCAACACGGACATCTTACTGCCAAGACTGTAGCTTTTTATTGTATACTCTTCATGGCTGCCTCTTATGTGACAGCACATTTCCAGGCAGAGGAGAAAGCCCTGGGAATACTGAGCAGCTGGAGCTGACCTTTAGCTGTACAGGCACAGGAATGCACAACTTAGCCCTGGTGTTGTTGTGGTGAGTCCCTCGCTGCATAGGTAAGTACCCAACCAAGCCCCTGTACTGCTCACTGCTTGGAACAAAGGGTGGGACATTCAAGAGCTATTGGGATGTCTGAGATTTATTGCAGAAGAGACGACACAGCTGGGAGCAAGGAAAAGGCAGAGCTGTGTTAGTGGAGCGATGCCAGGGCTGTGAAAGGGATTTTTTGGAGCAGGCCAAGTGGAAAAGATGTCAAATTCCTGTAGCAGTGCATGGCAGCACCTAAGGACAGTTAAAGGAGCCAGAAACGTTGCCAGTGACTTGTTTATTCCTGTTCTGTTGCTTGGCTCTGTGGTGGTCATCGATGGTTTTGCAACTTGCTTGGTACTGTTTAATTTTGGGTTATTTGTATCTCCTTGCAATGAAGCTTTTGAGTCCATCTGTCTTTTATGATCAAGCCTGACACTGAATGCTGAAATGGTTCAAGGTGACCTTCCTTGCCATCAGCTGTGCTGCTTCTGTTCAGTGCCATCTGAGAATTGATCTAGAAGCTCTCAGCATGCCCAGGTACACCAGAAATTATCAGGCTGTTGCTCACAGCTGAATCTCCCTGCCAGTTGTGCAGTTGGTGCCCCAAAGGCAGACGTGTCCGTAGGGTTTGGCTTGTTTCCCACTGTGCTGGGAACACCCTGAACGTGCTGGTGTCTGCTGTGTAATTTGTTCCTACCTGGGACCTGAACAGAGGTGGCAGGAGAGAGCTCTCGCCTTTCTCCCTGAATCTTGCTCTGTTTTCACCCTACCTGCTCATGGGGTTTTTAGTCACTGGTGAAAGGAATTATGGCTGAGGGGGTCATCAGCCCTAAGATGAGAGCGAGGATTCAATGGCTCTTGGCTAGGAATCTCAGAAAGCACTTAGAGGTCATATTTTCAAAAGTTCCTAACATTTGCAGTTGGGAGCAGACTTTTGGGTATGGTTGGGAAGGCAGAAAAAGTGGATGGGTTTTTTGGTTTGGGTTATTTTTTATCAGGTTGCCTGGCATCATCCTCTGAGTTTTAAGGAATAGAAAGTTCATGAGGACATAACAGAAAGTTGGGAACTGTAGGAACCAGGAAATGGAGGGCATTGTTTGCCTAACTGTGCTGAGTTAGTGTCTGTTCTTGCAGGAATCAGCAGGGACAGAAATCTGACATTTTCATGTGTTTGTAGTCTCCTTTGACGTCAACTGAAGAAGTGTTGGTGACCTTAACTGACACTGAATTGTTTTGTTTCTCTCTTGGAGAGTTGTACAAAATAATCGAACAACAGATATTTTCTGCCTATTCCTGAGAGCTTTGATTGGTTTCAGTAGCAGATTAAACGTGGTACAAGATTTGACAGTTCTGATGCAATTGAACTATTTACTCTTTGCTTCAGTAAAAGGATGTTTCTGAAAAGCAGGATCTAGCACATGGCATTTACACCAAAATAATGTCTCTGTCATATATTTACAATTGAAAATGTTTTAATCTTAACTGTCTTTATAATTTACATAGAAATTCTATTCTTTAATAAGGACATGTCTTGTAAAATCTTCATTAATGTTTGAAAAGGGTTTTGCTACAGTTCCCAACTTTCTGTGATGTTCTTATTAACTTTTTATTCCTTAAAACTCTTTAACATGTGACTTTTTTGCTATAAAATGTGATCCTGACAAGCCCTATTCTTTAGAAAAGCAGAAGCCTTGCAGTTGTAGCAGAACTGGGCTTGTTTATGATTTTCCCGGTGCAATTCTGCAAAAACTGAATCACATCAAACATGCCAGGGATCTCTTGCAGAGAGGCAAGGATCTGTGGCATCTTCTGTGTAATCAATTCCAAGATAGATTTTTCCAGCTACAGTATAGAAAAAACAATCCTCTATTTCCATGTGCTGTGTCTTCTCTGCCTCAACAGATTTTTTTTTTTTTCTTGATTTGCATTTGTTTTTTTTTTCCTGGAATGGATTCACTTCTAGCCCTTTATTTTCCTGTAAATAGTTTACCTGAACTTTCAAGAAGTAAATTGAGTGCTGTTGTAACAAATGCCTCTCTGTTCATTTCCCCAGATCTGGCCTGGTTTTCACCCAGATAAAACTTGTCTTGTATGTAATTTTTTTTTTGAGAGGCAGAAGATGCAAAAGTTCTGCAACTGTTAAACAACTCAGTGAAAAATGGTAACGCTCACATTACAGAGATGGAACAAAAAATCACTTTGTGCTAGTCAAGAATACCCAGAGGCTTTTCTGTGCCTGAGCTTTGTTACCCAGTGCTCATATTACAGATGACTGTGACTGATAAGTGCTCCAAAAGGGCATTGTTGGGTTTTAGGTGTCGGGGTAATGAGCAGAGTTTGAATAGACAGGCAGAGCAAGCTGAAGGATAACAACACCTGAGTGCTGTGAGCTGCCTGGATTGGCCTTGGTGAATGGATTCTGCAGGAGCTGGGAGCTGACAGGGAACGGTGCTGGATTTAAACCATGTCAGTTTTAAACAGGTTTAAACCAGTTCCCGGGCTGTGACAGGTACCTCACACACGTGTAAGCAAGGCCTTCCTAAGGCAATGGGGAAAGCAGGAAGATGGTTGTCATCTGGTGATTTGTGTAGGGAAGGGGGCAGGGGATTCTGCAGGGGCTTTTTGAGCCGGAAAAGGACAGATCTGAAGGAGTTTGTGGTATTCTGGTGATGGACCATCAGGCCTATGAGACACAGCTTGCACAAGTCCTTTAGACTGCTCCAGGTGCAAATCTAAGGGATGCAGCTTTGATGTGTTTCCAACAAACTTGGGAGAACATTTGAGGTGCAACAACAGTTATTTAGCTGTGGACAGTAAACACCAGTTTTTAATCAGAACTTGACAGACACTTGTAGGGTGCTGCTGGGCCTTTTTCCACGCTGCTTATCAATGTTGCCAGTGATCTAATTCTTGCTTTCACTATTTCAGATTTGATTTCAAAGTCAGGAGGGAGTGATATCTAATATTCATGTTGTTAGCACCAGTGCACTATTGATCTGCAACAATCATTTTAGACTTGTGTGATTTTAGATTTATTTTTATTTCCTTCAGTTATCAAGCTAGCTTTTGCTTAATGCTTTGTTTTAAATATTATTTAGAAATGACCTTCCCTGAATGGAGACATTGGATTTGAGGTTGCGAGACAGACACAGACAATGGCAGCAAGATAATAATAATAATGATAATGAATATATTTTGATTACACGTGGCATTTTACTCCTCAGCAGTCTGGTGCACCGCAGGAACAAACTGGCAGCAGGGTGTGCCTACAGCAGAGACTTCAGACAGCAAACCAGTCACAGGAGTCATTCCTGAATGCTGATGGCCTTTCCCATACAAAAGGAGAGCTTGCAATGGTTTCTGCACCTTCAGGGTGTTTCCTAGCAACATCCCTGAGGAAACTGTATGCCAGGATTTTTGTTCCGAGCGCTTTTTGTTGAATACAGCAGCAGCTGTAAAACAAAGGTCAAGAGCAGTTTAAGCTCTTCAAAGCGCTGTTGCGTTTTCATTTACTTGGAGAAACGTTTGCGTTGTAGTTTTCTGCCCGAAGGATAAATATCGGATTACAATGTCATCAATAGACAACCGCAGATTAGTTAAACGCGAACGTGACTTCATCTAAAACGTTCTTTCTCGCGGCAAAATTCCTGTCAGCGTTTAACGCTGGGAGTTGCTTCGTGAGCAGGAGTCCGCGCTGCCTTGTGCCTGCTCCAGCACACCCCGAGGCTCTCTGGGCAGCACCTGGCATGGGAACACACCGTTGCTCTCACTAAAATGAAGAAAGGTTCGGGGCTTTGTCTGGGAAGGTGTCTGCAGTCCCTGTCTCACTGTGTGCACAGACCTCGGGTGAGTCCATGCTCTGCCGTCAACAGCTTCCCGGGACAGGACTTATCGCAGCTCCATCACTGCCTGGTGCTGTGGCAGAAGCTCTTGCTGGTCCTGCCGGCTTGTGAAGGAGAGAGGGCAGGGTTTACGTGTGCTGGGGAGCAGGACTAGGACCCTCTCCAGCCCTCTGGGCGGGGGTTGCAGAGTTCCTGGGGAAGCTGAGCCAGCTCTCAGCCCCTCCAAGCTCCTGCTTTTATCATGCAGAACAGGGACAATGTTTCTGTCTCTTACAGGAGAGATGGCGATGTAGCCTAAAAAATGTACGCGGTTGTAATAAGTTTTTGCTCTCTGCCCAGTCTCCTTTTTTCCCTTCTGCTCTGACTTGGTAAAAAGATTTTTTTACTTAGAGTATTGGATATTGACCTTTTTTCATTAGCTACTTGGAGAAATACAGGTTCTGCATGGTTGAACAGGTAAGCAGTCACCTAAAAAGTCATCAGTCATCAGAAATAATTCCCTCTCAGCTCCCTGTTTGTTAATGTAAGTGATGGCTTTAGCTGGAATTTAATACCAAACAAACTAAAGTGCTTAAGGCAACCTTCTGTTTCATTCATTACAAAGGCTCTTGGAAAGTGCTACCACCACTTCCCGTCTCTGAGAAATATTGCCAAGTAACTTGCTGAAGAAAATCAGCTGAGGATAAGGTGTTTGGAGACAACACAGGAAATTTCCAGTGAAAATCTGTCACATAGAAAAACTAGAACAGTGTTCCATTCAAACAGTTTTCTTCTCTTTCAGGTGATGTGACCCCTGTCCTCATGAATCCTCTCTTGCAGTCATGCTCCATTTCCCTGGCAGAAGGAATATGCTGTACCATATCGGACATGAATGCAAATCATGTGATGGTGACACAGGAAACTTTAGTGGAGCAATTAGTGAAAAATTATCCAGGTAATGTGGTGGTTTCTCCCTCCTTTTAAAAGTGGCTTTATCATCAAGCTGGAGTTTCTGATACTGGTCAAGGGATCATTGAATGTTTAGAGGCAAAGCTGGCAAGAGGAAGGAATATAAATGAACAGGCAACTGATAAAATACAGGAATGTGCTAACTTCTCAATCTGTGAGTGTCACCAGCACTGTCTTAAATGTAATCCTTTCCCCTTTTTTTAATAAATCTTCTTTGAGAATAAGAGGGAATTGAGTGCAGTAGTATGTCGAGAGTATGCCCTTTCTAGAGGGAGGGAAAGCACAGAAGTGGTATTTAGACTGTGTGTCAGATCCCAGAGACTCCAAGTCCTCCTTCAGGAGACAGGAACACAGCTGACTTTGACTGCAAAGGGACTGGGTAGGTGTTTGCTATCAAAAAATATAACCAGCCTCGAATTTGGGGTTGTTCATCAAATTCCAGCCCCCTTCCTTCCTGAAGGCAAATTACTTCCACTAAATGACCTTTAGTTCCTTTCTTCTGGTGGGGAAGCAGCCACTTCCCTTAAGTGCTGCATTTTCTTTACATCTGAAAAATGTTCAATTTGCCTTAGGTCTGCAATACTGAAGTGCTATTGCATGTCAGACTTTGTAAAGGCTCACTGTGGCCCGCTCAGGAGGCTGCTTTGTTAGATACTGAGCTGCTTCTTTTGAGTCCTCTTAACCTTACACCTCTGTAGATGTTACAGGCTGATCTGCTAGGCATTCTCACCAGTGGGAAAAATGTCAATGCAACCCCACAAATTGGCCCAGACCCCTACCAGGAACATGATGTAGTCCACATATTCACTGAGACAAGCACAAGGTAGCATTCATTTTTAGGTCACCCAGCACTCTCAAAGTTTGTAGGGACAGAATGTATTTCTTGCTATATTTTCACCTTGCTGGAAGTTTTCATTCCTGTGGTAGAAGATCAGCTCTGACTAGACTAAGGACTCGGTGACACCTGATGGAAAACCAGTAGCTGAGACCAGTCTCAGTGAGATAATAAATTGTCATCTGACCAAATTATACCAGAAGCTTCAGAGAGGGTGATAAAAGTAATTGATAAATAACATGCCAGGAGGGAAATGCTTTGAACAAGACATTGGTTGCTTTGTGCCTGGCAGAAGGTCTCTCTCATAAATATCATACCCTGACAGACACAAAGAGAACACCCTTGCTTATTTGAGGAGAACATAACTGCGCTCTCTGCCATCAGTGCTGCAGTGACAGCCAGAAACACAGCTGGCCTTTACCTAAAGGCTTTGGGTGTTCCATGTTCAGTTCCTTGAAGGTCTGTTGTATGTAAGTTCTTTTTTGGCCAGCACCCATTTTATTTGAAAGCTTATTTCTGATTTGAAATATCTGTCTCTTGGTTGCAGGCATGGCAGTTCCCTCCCACAGTATCTTATATAATATCCTTGGAACTCTTATTAAGGAAAGGAAGATCTATCATACAGGAGAAGGATACTTCATTGTGACTCCCAACACGTACTTTATCACTAATAAGGCCACAGAAGACAACAGAAGGGTCCTGTTGGAGGACAGTTGTTGCTGCTCAGCACCTTCCATCACATACCTGGTAAACATTAAGCACTGTGCAAACCTAGTGAAAGAAAACATTCCTACAGTATCCTGTTACAGATCCTGCCATTGTTTCCCTGTCCCAAATACGCTCTGTGAACAAAGGCATTGGCAGCTAGTGAACCATAAACCTAAGGGAAAGAAAGACTGCAGTGAATTGAAGCCTTCAATCGAAACTCAAGGGATCTGCACATCTGCTGAAAATCATGCCTGGGACACCATCAAATCCCTGACATCTGTGAAAGCAAAACTGAAAAGCAAAAGTTTTGGCCTTGGCCTTTTCTGGAGAAGTTTTTCTAAAAAAGAAAAACACAAGAAGGAGTACTCCACTTTTTCAGCCCAGTTTCCTCCCAGAGAGTGGCCAGTCAGGGATGAAGATGACTTAGACAATATTCCACGTGATATAGAACATGAAATCATCAAGCACATTAACCCTACTCTTACTGTTGATAACTTGATTAAACACACAATATTAATGCAGAAGCTTGAGGAGCAGAAAAAATACATCAGTAAAGGTACCTCAGCTGAAGTGTCAGCAGTCAGGCACAGCCATCTTTCAAAAAACTGTGTGCAAAAGGCAGAGAGTAAAACAGCAAAACACACCAGGAAAACCAAATCAAAGAAAGAGAAGCGGACCAGCAGAAGCAGCAGGAAATCTCCCGTACAGGAGCTGACATCCCAAAATGTGCAAGTGGAAGAGAGCCTTTCACAGTCTGTCAGAAACCAAGAGCCCCCTGCTGTAGCAGTGCAGTCCCCTGTGTTCTATAAAAAGCAGATCACGAATCCTTTCCAGGCTCTGCCGTGGAGACGCAGCTTCTACGCGCGGGGGTACCGAGGTGTCATCAACGGCCACCAGAAGAGCCGGGCGAGGGGGCAAGGAAGGGCTTCACACAGGCCACAGCCCTCAGCCTCCTGGAGACCCCCTGGCTACAAAACCGAGCAGCTGGCTGACAGAGCCAAGCAAAACCACCCACCCCATGCTCACGGGTCCTGCCTCCAGCTCCAGAAAGACAGCTTAAGTGAGAACTGTAGCTGTCTGCAAGGCAGTAATCTGCAAATAGACAATAAAAGTAAACACTTTCTGGAGAGTGATATTTCTGAAGAAAACACCTATGGAAGAACTTTTAAAAAAAGTCCTGGGGATATTAAAAAGTCCCCTTGCTTCTACACTGAACATAGTTGTGTGTGCGAAGAAGAGGCAAAGCTTTCTTTCTGCCTGAAAGATGAGCATTGCAGAGGCAAAGCTGATGCTGTAGGTGAGTTATTAGATCGAACGGCAAATGAATTTCAAAATGTCCGTCTTTCAAATTCTATAGCCAATGTTAACCTAGTCCAAAAAAATGGTGTGAAATACAGACAAAAGTCTGATAAAAAGAGTGAGCTCGTATTTAACTATGATTGTGCCAGCCGTCACGGGGCAACGAAGCTGGAAAGTGAGGGATTTCCTGACAACTGCCACCTTCAGAACCAAAAAGGACACGATGGGGACACCTGTAACCTGTTATGTCTGGATGACAGTTCTGAGGGCCGTGAGCTGTGTCATTCCCTGCCTCTGGGCCATGCCTTTTCAGACACAAGAGACTGGAGCGCAGCTGCGCCCCCAAAATCCTGTAAGGTTAGTAACTGTCCTGCCCAGTACAACACAACTGTAAATAAGTGTGACTCTGGAGAGCATGGACGTAAGGGAAGTGGTAGCTTTGCAGAGCCAACAGATGGCTTAAAAGAGCACCCCAAACAAGACTCCGCAGAAGAAAGCTGGCTGTGCAATCAGGTTCTTCCGAGAGGTCACAGAAAGGCTGAAGGAATGGGCCTCCCTGAGCGGGGGAAGGCCCCAGCTGTGGCAGGTTCCTGCCTTGCTGCCGAGGCTCACTCAGACACGGGGCACAACTTCCCCCCTGAGGTGGGAGGAGGAGGAGGAGTCGCACGCTGTGCTTTGGGCCCCCAGAGCAAAGAAATGGGAAACGCTCTGGGAAAAAAAGAGCTGTTTTTTGAGAACACATGTTCTATGATCTCAGGACAGAAACACTCAGAAGGGACAGAAAGCCCCAGCATTACAGGAGACAGTGGAATCGACTCCCCAAGGTAAGAAAACACATTTAACTAAGTTCATTTTACCTTCAAATTGACCATCAGATTTAGGTAGAAATCTCGCTGTAAATCATAACCTCCCCATCCCCAACAACAAAATTCTTACTGTCTTTTAAAACTTAAGTGTTATGACTTGGAAATACTCAAACTGTATATTTTTTTACATGAGCACTCTCCCTAAATCAGTTAGACAAATGCTGCTGTTTATACTTTGCACGAGGCAAGAAAACATAGGAGCTCTGCCTTGCAGGAGGAGGTTGCCAAGGGCAGAGACATTAAGAAACAGTGTTTGATAAACTCCTGCCAGAAGGCAGGTTCAGCTCACGTAGATGTTGCCATATGACATTACAGATACTGTTACACTTTCTGCAGCTGTAGACGAAGAATAAATGTGCTGTATAGAGGGGTCTAATCCAAATTTGAAGTAGAAAACACCATCTGACTTGCCCACGATTGACAGAAGAATGTGTACACTGCCTGAGCTATGAGCTTTGGCTTCCTTTCACAGTCTACATTTTGCCTGTAACTGTGGTGGAAAAATTCCTTAATAGAAAACAAGTTGGTATGAAACAATGTTTTACAGAGTTGTACATGGAGAAGGCCTACAAAACTGTTAACTAAATTGGCTAGAACATGCTGAGGGGAAAAATCACATCCATCTTTTAATAGCAACACATATTCTTAATATCTTTAATGACTGGTATTTATTTAAACCATTTGAGTCTTCATTAGATGTGTACTGTCACCTTGAGAAGCCAGTATTTGAAGGAACAAATCAAATACTACAGTTTCTAAGGAAATTCTGCTGATTTTTCAATTTTCCCCTAAGCAGCTTTTGGCTGTGCACTTTTTCAAACACACTCCCTGTGTGTTACTTGGACATGAGTAATACATGAGTAAAACTTGAAATCTTTAGAAAAATATATTTCAGAGGGTCATTTTGACTGTTTGTGCTGATGCCATCTGTGGCACCAGAAACTAGGCCAACTCAGTTCCTGGAATGTGAATTCTGACCTCTAATAATTCTATTATTTTAGATGGACTGAAAAGAAGATGAAGCTTCCTGCCAAGTTCTAAAAGCATAAATAATAACGTGAAGAGGAGGACAAGGGGACGGACAATTGCAACAAAATTCCTCGCTGCATCTAACCCTGGTCATGAATACCTGATTCTTTTTTCATGAGCTTTGTAAAGTTTCCCTTTGTAACAAGGCAACCATCCTGTAAGCAGCCAGTCACATCAGTCTCTAAATCAAAACCATTAGTTCAGACTTTGACTGTAGTATTCGGAGAGCTCATGAGTATTTTGTTTGCACTCATCTTTAATTATTCTTTGTGTCCCTGTGATAATAAAAATGAAAACTGGCATCTTTCATTCAGACCACATCACTGACCTGGAAAGGGTTTGTCTTGCTCTAGTAGGAACTGGAGTTGGACAGGCCTGTTTTACACTATAATTCTGGAAAGGGTTTCCTTCTTGTGGCACACAAGTAGGAAACACACTACTGTGTGCTGCCCTGCTTCGTCTTCCCTGGGGGGAAGCAAGGCAAAGGAACTAGACACGCACCTGGTTACTACAAAAATTCCTGCAATCCCCAGGTTCTCTCATTGCATCCTGCAGAGCTCTCAGCTGTGCTCCTCGATCTACTTGGTGCGTTGGTGTCCGGCAAGCAGGATTTGGTCTTTGCAAATGAAAACGTGCTGGTGCAGGGGACAACAGGGCATGTGAATGGCACTGCTTTGGGAGAAGCCCCGCTCTGCTCCCGAATACTTCTTTCGTTAAGGAATCGACGCCTTGGTGGCCGGCAGAATCCCTCCACAGCTTCGTAAGACTCATTTTGACTTCTTAAACCCCATTTTTCCCTGTAGGTAGGACCAGACTATGCTGGGCTCATTCTGCTGAGCACCACAGGCGTGTGGTCCTTTTAAGTCTTAGAGGCATTTGGTCATTCTGCCATTCCCGACGTTAGGCTCTTCGCTACCGAACACTGTATGTGGTAGTTACTGAGACCAGAAGTCACAGGCTTTCAGAGCTGGCGGAGCTGTGGTTGCGGGCGGGGTCTGTGAGGCAGTGACGACGCTGGGGCCACCGGGAGGAGCCGGGTCGAGCCCTCATGGCGGCCCGTCATGGCGGCCGCGCCCTAAGGGCGCGCGGGGGCCGCCGGGGGTTGGAGTCCGCCCGTTGGCCGCCGGGGCACGCCGGGAGTTGTGGTTCTGCGGCGGGGACCGCGGGCGATTGGCTGTCGGGCGATGAGGCCCCGCCCCCACGCCGCCGGATCGGTCGACGATTGGCTGTGGGCGCGGCGGCCGCTC
>VXAY01001837.1:465977-478125 GCA_013399855.1 Oxyruncus cristatus
GGCCCGGGCGCTTCGTGGGGGAGACGCGGCTCTGCTCGGCGGCGGGCGGGGGCTGTTGCCCTGTACCTGTTCCCCCCCTTCCCCGGCAGTAACTAGAACGTGCACTCCAAGGTTTAACTGTTCCGCGCCCTCCTCCCTGTTCCCTGTCCTTGGATCCACGAGCGTGTGTTTTCATTTGCTCTGTGCCTTGCCAGAAGGAGAAGAAAGAGAAGAAATCTAAACGCCGGGACAAGTTTCAGAGGGGGAAGGCTCCGACAGATGAAAGCGAGGAATCGGATGAGGAGGTTTATACCCCAAAAGTCAAGAGGTCGAAGGATGTCAGTAAACAGAACGGTCACGCGAGAGAAGAAAGCCTGGAGAAACCGAAATTGTCTTCCTTAAGTAGCAAATCCTCTCGCAGAAGCCGGCAGAGCAGTTCTAGTGAGACATCAAGTGACAGCGAGAGCGAGAGTGAACAGGAGCAGGTAAAGCCAGCAGTTGGGTTTAGTTAAGTGGTGTGTGCAGCTTTCAACTCCTGTCTTGGAACAAGGACAAATTTAGTTGTTCTTTTCCCCTCCCCTCCCAATCAGCAGAAAGCGCTGTGAATTTTCAGGGTTTGAAGCTTCTTGAATTGTCCATCGATTATTTGCAAAAATTTTGAGTTAAGAAAGTCCTGAAGTTCCAGATCAGTGCGCTAGGGTTTCCTCACTTCAACAGTCTGCCAGGAGTTGCACTTGGTGATCCTTGTGGGTGCCTTCCAACTAAGGATATTCTGCCATTCTAATTCAGAGTTTTCAGAGTTTTGGTTTGGGTGTTTCGCAGTTATTATGCTGTTAGATATGAAACAGTCTTTACTTACAGATGGTTTGCTAACTCTGTCCCACTTCAAGATATGAGGGTAAACCAAAGAAGGCCCTTTAGCTGTGATGCTGTCACTGACGTGTGTGACACCAGTGCTGTTACCTTGGATTTACTGACAGTCACATGATATATATGTGGAATCTTACCTGAATTATTCTTTGCCCAACAGGAGCTGACTGGAGAACAGAAAGAGGGGGCTTTCTCCAATTTTTCTATTTCCAAAGAAACTGTCCAGCTTCTTCAAGGTAAAAAAAAAACCCCTCGGTGAACTCTGCCGTGTGTTTTTATGCCTGATATACTGGATCAGTGAGCTCTCAGGTGTGCTCTGCTCGTGCATATGCAAGCGGAGGGGCTGTGCAGGAGGCAGGGGTTGCCTGCTCTACATACACCTTTGAACACAGACTTTCCTGTTTGCAGTGTTGCCCAGCTCAGCCTTTACAGTAGAATTCTAAATGCCATAAGCTAAGGGAAAAAAATTTTAGTGACGCGTGAGAATTTTTCAGTTAAAGGTTATAGTGTGAATAAAGGAAAACTAGTTATATTTAGTATCTTTGGTGTTAGGTTGTACATGACTTAGTATGAAGAGAAGAATAGAAGGGGTTTTGACATATGTATTATTTGAAACGAAGAGATTTGCATGGATAGCTGGGGAGTATGACAAAAATAAAGGCACAGTACTCAAAGTCTCCCATAAAGGGTGATAATTTCATCTGTCCCGGCGGGTACTGTGTTTGGTGATATGAAGTAGAATAAAATGGACAGACCAAGGGCACTCTTTGCAGATGACCCTTGTGATAAGTAAATCAATGGAGGTGATGATATAATCCTGACTTAGTGTAGAGTTGATGGAAATTCTGACTGGAGTAACCTCCACTGAAGAGTATGGAAGAACACCTGTAAAATGATCATATTAAGGAAATCTCTTGGAATTGTCACAGCTCGAGGAGTGACGTACCTGTTTCCCGTGCAAGTGAAGACATTCAACCCAGTGTATTCTGGCAAAGATGTCATTGCTCAAGCACGAACTGGAACGGGGAAAACATTCTCTTTTGCCATTCCCTTAATTGAAAAGCTTCAGGGAGAGTCCCAGGAAAGAAGAAGAGGCCGTCCACCAAAGGTAACTGTGCCGAGGCAGAATGCTCGTTTTGCTTTGTCCTGCATCCCGGTGATTCAGATTTTAACCCACTGGGGAAGTTCATCAGGTTTGTGCAGGGCTAAGTCAACTCACATTAAAGGTTGTTTGAAATCTGTGTTTGCTGGGCTTTGCCCGTGCCCTCTGCTGCCTCACAGCCTCTGCTCAGTGCAGAGCACGACAGCTCTACCCACTTGTCAGTTCCTTGTTCTGCCACAGGGAGAGCGAAACCTCAGGTGTGCCACGTGTTCCTCTGCAGTTTGGTTCTGTCACCCTACAGGGCCACGGGTTACCGGGTGCTTGTTTCTCTCCCGAATTAGGAATAGATTAGTTACTAATGGAAACTTGACAGCTTGATGAAAGCTGTCTACTCAAACAGGCTCTTTTTAAAAACATGTAAATAGTGGGTGGTTTTAAAAACAGACTTAGTTTTCACAAGGACCACCACCAAATGTTGAAGCTTCTGCTCCAGAGAATGCGGATTCGTTACGATCTGTGTGCATTCTGCCAGTGTGGTTTAAAAACCATGTGTGGTTTTTCTCTGAATTCATGATGCCTCCAAAACTAGACAGGCCATGGTGTCCTCAATGATTTCTGTCAGTTTATTTCATCTTGTCACCCTTCTCCATAGATTAGCTGAAGTGCATTCCAAAACTAGTACGGGCAGCTTTAGATGCGTCTGCCCATCATGTTGGCTGGCTGACTGAGAGCACTGTCCCTAGATTTGGCAGTCCTTTGAGGAAAGGAAAGCTTTCTTCAAAAAGATTTCAGGCCTCACTTGCTTTTTTGGTAATGGGTTTGAATGTTGAAAGAAGCACCTGGATAGGGATTTTTAAGGTTCCCTTTGTGAAGCCACCGATGCCAGGTTTGAGAGCAGTACTTCCATCTCATGTTAAACTGAATTAGTTACATGCCTGCAGTGGAGCCTGTGCACTGGGGAGAGGAGGATTCTGTGGGTGCTTCTGCAGGGATGTGTTATAGCACTGAACAGAGCTCTGCAGGCTGAACGTGATTCCCCAAGTCACAGGGAAGCCAAGGGGCAGCTGGTGGCTCTTCCTTACACCTTCTCACAGGAGTATGGGGCATTACTGTGCAGGTGTAAAAGCCTTGTATTGCCCAGATCCCTCAGTCTTGTACTCAAACAGCAGATGGGCTTGTAGAGGGAGACTTGTAGCTGATCTGTTCAGGAGCTAAAGTTAAATCAGATTTAAGTATCTCCTATCCCATTTAAAAAGAAGTTATCCCGTTCCAAATGAGTATGTTTTGAAAGAGCTTAATGATGTTACATGAGGCTCAAGCAGCGTGTTTCTCCAACCTTTCCTTAGATGACTATTTAAACCAGATTTTTTAGGTTTAATTTTGTAAATGGTCAAGTCTAAATTGATGATTAGGAGTCTAGCAGTTACTTGGCAGAAGCCATGCTGAGAGAACATCTGTTTGTCTTTCTTCTGTGTAGGTTCTCGTTCTTTGTCCAACAAGAGAGCTGGCAAATCAGGTTGCCAAAGATTTCAAGGACATCACAAGGAAGCTGACAGTAGCTTGTTTTTATGGAGGAACTCCGTATAATGGACAAAGTAAGTGACACTTAAGATTAATAATTGAAATGTTGATTGACTGACATTTAAGAAATGCATTTGGGTCTTTCCAAACACACACTTTTAATTCAAGAGCTGGAGACTGTTCATGGGGAATTCCATAGGTCAAAATGTGTCTTATGGAGATAAATAGCTGTAGCTCTCAGTTATATTCTTGGTGTTGCTTATCTGCTCATGTACCCTAAATTAAAGAGATTATACTGTGTGTATAATCTGGGTTTAGGGTCTTGTAAACACATTTTCTTTAAAAAATATTTGTTCTTAAGAGCTGTGAGTGGGTATGTGAGTTGTCATGTGATAAGGGATAGTTAGAGGATTTGTAAAGTGGAGACTTGGGATGAATGAAGATATATCTTGGGATGCTAGGGGTGAATTTTTTTCCACAGCAGAACCTCAGGAAGGTGCTGAGTTCAGTAATTTGGATAACTAAATAAATAAATTTTGTAAAAGTTTCCAGTTAAGGTAGGCAATGTGGGAAGAGTGAACTATTTCTAAAGAATATTAAAATAAAGAAGCTCATTGTTTGCTACTCTTTAAGTCGTGGGGAGAGTAGTAGATTTTCTACCTTTCTACCTTAGCTTTTCTTGCCAGATTTCCTCTTCCTGTTCCTTTGTTCTCATATTTGTAAGGAGAGCACCTAGGAATGGTTTGAGAAGGTGTTTCATTGTTAGCTGCCACGTGTTACTAATGTACAGAGCGCTCCCTGGTTCACTGCCGGCTCCTCTCCTCTTTCCTCTTCACCAGTTGATCTCATAAGAAGTGGCATCGACATTTTGGTTGGCACACCTGGTCGTATCAAAGACCATCTTCAGAATGGCAAACTGGACCTTACCAAGGTGAAACACGTTGTGCTGGATGAAGTTGACCAGATGCTGGACATGGGGTTTGCTGAGCAAGTGGAAGACATTTTACGAGTCGCATACAAGAAGGGTAATCTCAATATTTAAACAAATAGCAGGAAATGTTAGTGATAACCTAGTTTGCTAAAATTCAGGTATATTTTTGTGAAAGTGGCAAGGTGGTTTTGTTTAGAAGTGACTGAATATTGTATGTTGTTAATGCAGTTCCTGAGGAAGTAATTTGAAAGTGGGAATCATTCACAGAACCTTTGCAAAGCTTAAAGGCCAGTACCTAGGGGCCTGTAAATAACTGTCTGTGACACGTATTTTTAAGTTGTGCTTGGACTTCTTTGAATTAAAAGGAGTTGGCTTTTCATCTTTTACACTGCTTGAAAACAGACTGGATTTTTTGGTCATAGTAACTTTTTCCTAATCTGGAAAATATTTGGACTTCCCGGAGTATTTTTTCTCCAGATGTCGGTAATGAGTGAATTTAAAAAGCTGAACTGCCTTCTTTATTTTATGTACTGACATTTAAACTCGTGATTTTTAATCACCCCTGTAATCAACTTGTGTACATCTGTGAGACGAAACGTATGAAGTTTGTGAAACATTTTTCTGTGGTTTTTTTTAAAGATTCTGAAGACAATCCCCAGACACTGCTGTTTTCTGCAACTTGCCCACACTGGGTGTACGATGTGGCCAAGAAATACATGAAGTCTAGATATGAACAGATTGACCTTATTGGGAAAAGAACTCAAAAGGCTGCTACAACAGTGGAAGTGAGTAATCTGTCTAATGTGGAGTGTTTTCAGGCTTTTCCCCTGGTGTTTTATGCTACAAAAGATCATCCCATCCTAAGGTGCGTTATCGGAATGATGTTGGAAGTTGCTTTGAGAATGTGTTTTTAAGCACAAGGCACATTACAACCTAGTCAGGCTGTTTCTAGGTTTAGGATCTGCCTCTCTTCTCCCAGCATCTGGTAACCATACACACATCTCAGGTGCAATGAGGATTTGGTTGTCGGTTCTGTGTCTGGATTTATCCAAGTGGGAAGCAAAAGTCACACACATCAGCCTGGCTTTTCTAGGTCACTGTGGACATGACAGTTGATTTGAGCTATTCAGTATACAGGAGACTTTTTTTTTTTTTCTGAACTTCCTATAGTGTCTCAGCTCGGTAGTGCCTTGCTGGCTGTGCAGTAAATTCCATAGCAGGGAATACCATCCATATATCTAGAAGCCTGATTTCCTCTTCCTGTAGTTATTTTGCTGAACATTAGACTGGTTGTGGTGAACATAAGAGCCCTGTGGATTTTGCACGTTCCAGGAACATGAGTTAGCACGTTTCCCCGTCAGGAAACTGTATAACTCTTCACCATTTCTGTATTTTACAGTTTCAAATGTATTTAAAAAGAATCTTATGTTCTTACGTAAGCTAAGCACTGGAATTCTTCTCCGCAGCATTTGGCAATAGAGTGTCACTGGTCTCAGAGAGCTGCAGTTATTGGGGATGTCATCCAGGTGTACAGTGGCAGCCATGGGAGGACCATTGTATTCTGCGAGACCAAAAAGGAAGCAAATGAACTGGCTCTGAATGCTTCCATCAAACAGGTATTTCATCATCTGTGTTAAGTAACAAAACCTGTCAGAGATCTATGAACCCTATGTTGATAGCAGACTTATGCTGAGTAGGTTTTAAAGAGAGTTTCAGAGTGGGTAAGGCAGGCTTTTGCATGTGGTCAGATGGGGTTTTAGTCTTTCTCTTTGACATTAAACAAAAAGTGTAAGTTACTGTTTTGAAACAGCCAAGCCTTGCATAAATGTGTGGATGGCAAGTTAGGGCAGTTTCCTATGTCACAGTAATTAGACGTGGGGATAAGACACACATTGCAGTTCTATTTTCCTGCTGTTGTTAAAGGCCTTGGAGGTATATGAATAAGAATTACTGAGTAAATATTGTCAAACTCCTAAAATATAAAGTCTGGTAATTTAGTTCTTCTGTATCTTGCCATACAGTACTTATCAAATACCAAGATGCTGTATCCAAAACTGACCATTAAATGGAGGACTGCCTTGGATTTTGGTACAGTTCTAAAATAATACTGTTTTTCAGGATTGCCAGTCGTTGCATGGTGACATTCCTCAGAAGCAAAGAGAGATCACACTCAAAGGTTTTAGAAACGGTTCATTTAAAGTTCTGGTTGCAACCAATGTAGCTGCCCGTGGTTTAGACATCCCAGAAGTTGACCTGGTTGTACAAAGCTCACCACCAAAGGTAGGAGACTGTTATGTTGGGTGTCTTGTCATAATTTGTAATCCCATTATCAAGTAGTACATGCTGTCAGGTGATGGTATTGCCCACACAGTGTATCAGCATTGCATGTAAGGGTGAGAAATGTCCTGGGAGGTAGAACTAGTTTCTTACAGGAATTTTTGGGTCCTGGCATGTTTAAAGATGGTCTCCTTAAAATGCCTTTTTAGGAGGCTGTTCAAAGCCTCTCTCTTCAAGGCTGGGTGTGGTGATTGCAACTCTGGAAGCAGTGGGAAGGATGATTCACTAAGTAGAGATGTATATGAGGAAGGGACCCCAACAGTGAGAACATTGGCTGAAATTAAGTGTGTAAAAGAAACAATGTTTCAGGGGATTTGCTATTAATATCACAGTAACCACACTCACGTTGATGTGCAGGAGGGTGAGTGGGATGGTTGTAGAGGTACACACGCTCCAAGTGTGTGGTGATGCATTGACAGGCCTTAGCTGATCCATGCTCGTGGCGCTGGCTTTCAAACCGTGTTTTTTTGAGGATTATGGGAAAGCATATTCATTTGACATAGTGAAACAATGCTTTTTAATTTAATTCTCTAATGCAGTTACTGTGCATTGTTCAGGCTTAACTACAATAGCTTCTACGACTTGGGTGGATGCAATGAGTTGATTAAATGGGGGTGGATCAGGTGACTCACAGGGCTGTCTGTTCTGAAGGATGTGGAGTCCTATATCCATCGTTCCGGGCGCACGGGCCGAGCTGGGCGCACGGGGATCTGCATCTGTTTTTACCAGCGAAAGGAAGAGTATCAGTTGAGACACGTGGAACAAAAAGCGGTACAGTAGAGTTTCCTTCTGTCTGGCAGCACTCTGTGTTAAGGGTGACGTGTTTCAGGGTAATGTTTTGTGCAGTAGCTCGGTTACAGAATGCAGCTCTGGAGACACCCAGCGGAGGTTCGGGTACCTTGGGGAGTGTGGGTGCACTGTCAGCTGCTGTGGAGCAGGGAGAGCTCTGCACATTCTCCTGCCCACGCTTTTTCTGCAAATGCCAGTGAGGTTGTCCCTGTGGAAGTGAGGAAAAGCTCACAGGACTTACAGTGTGGCGTTCGGCCTGGTTGTGATCTGATCAGTGACGTGCGTATGTGCAGCTTGACCGGGAAGCGTTACTTGCAGTTTTGCACTTTGTGCACGATTCCGTATGGTAGTTCTATTGCCAACTAAGTGTTCAGTTGAGATGAGATTGTTTATTGTTGGCACTTAAAACTCAGGCTCACCTTTAGACTAAGGCTCTGTAGCTTGTATTAAATCCCAATCAATTGGACTAAAAGTAATAATTTAGAATTTGTAGGACGTTACTTTCCCCAGCACTCTGCCAAAATGGTCTCTGTTTATTTCAGTTTAAGGTCACTGAATCATTTAAACTGACCTGGTACATAAAAGCCTTTTTAAGTGTTACCTGTATACCTGTAAGCTTAACCTTGCAATTTTCACTGGGAAAAACTGGGAGTTAAAGGGTGAAAAAAAGAAAAATAAGAAAATAGGCTTAAATGCTTGTTTTGTTGGAGTACTGCTTCTTTAGAACTGACTTATGTCTGCAAGTTTAACTTGTATTTTGCCTTTCAAATTTCAGGGCATTACGTTCAAGCGTGTTGGTGTTCCTACTGCAACAGACATAATAAAGGCTTCCAGCAAAGATGCCATGAGGTGTGTTTGGGAACTCGAGTCCTGCTGTATCTTCCTGCCTTCCTCGTTCAGAAGGGCTGTTTGGGTTGCTCTTTGCTGTCTCTCTGAACTTTCTTATCACTGTTAAAGTCTTGGACTACTGTTTTTCTTCTCTTCCAGAGCTCAGTAAATATTAGTGTGTAAGTTTTAATTTTTTTTTTGCTTTAATTACTTAGGTGCCTGGATTCCGTTCCTCAGACAGCTATTGAGTATTTCAGAGAATCTGCTCAGTTGCTGATAAAAGAAAAGGGACCAGTTAATGCTCTGGCTGCAGCTCTGGCCCATATTTCGGGTGCTACTTCCATCGAGCAGCGCTCACTGCTGAACTCGGACGCGGTAAGGAAGGGCGTATGGCTTAATGTCTGCTTTGGACCTGGAGAAAAACAACACTCTGTTGCCTAAAGAGAGAATTATTGGTCTCCCTAGATTTTGTTTGAGCACTAGATTTGAGCCACAGGGAACTACTGATTTTGTTAAAGCAACACTATAGCGGCTGTAGAGATACGTCCCTGTAACGGTATCAGTGTGGAGCTGCAGTTAATAAATGTAGATCGGCAGGTCTCTGGTGCGTGATAGATGTGCTGAAGCTGATTCCTGTGACGGAATGGAGCATGCCCCGTTTCTTTTCAGGGCTTTGTTACAATGATCCTGCGCTGCTCTGAAGAAATAAACAACATGAGCTACGCCTGGCGAAGGCTGCGAGAAGTGCTGGGTGACGATGTCGATCGGAAGGTGAACAGAATGTGTTTCCTCAAGGGAAAAATGGTAAGTTTTTGGTTTGTATATCTGATACTGGGCTCTGCTGGTTGCAAGCCTTTCTCAGCAATGGTCAGGGGAGGTATTGGGTGTTTTTCCATGTTCCGGGCACTGTTGGTAAGGACAGGACTGCTGGGCTTCAGCCTGTTTTATTAGGACCTGGGGCTCTGCTGCCGTGCTAAGGAGGTAGGATAATGCATGGCTGTGGAGAGAGCAGGACAGCTAAAAGGTATGAGGTGTGTGCTAACTGAATGACAAAGCACAACAGGATTTCTTAGGACAGCCAGTAATGATAGTGCCTGTCTGTCAGGTGTAGATTTGTAGGCTCTATGGTTTTTAGTTGCAGTCATTTTAAAAGGCTTGACTTGTATCCATTAAAATTATTCTTTCTTTTTAGGGTGTGTGCTTTGACGTTCCGGCAGCAGACCGAAAAGAAATAGAGGTACATTCATTGCAATTTCTGGGTACAGCAGACTGTAGATGAGACTGGCTGGACTGGGTTAAACTGAAAACGTTTTGTAACCTGTGTCCTGCGTTTTTTAGTGGCAGAAGGGATGGCTTGAAGAAATTGAAGAACAGAACAACCTTACAGCGTTTTTTTCCTAAATGCCTTTCCTAAGGCATTCCCCTGTGGCTTGAAACTTTTGTACTGAGTAAAGAGGTGGTGTGAAGACTCCACCCCTTGTTGCTGCCACTGGGTTCAGCAGCAGCAAGCTTTGTTCCCCTTTTTTTCTGTTCCTTGCCCCCGTTTTCACCCAGCATTCTCTCCACAGAAAAGTGAATTCCAGGTTTTCGCTTGGCAGAATTAGTATTCCCATGGCAAAATTCCCTAGACTTCCTGTCTGGGCTTCAGGTGTTTCTCTGTTAGTGCATCTCTATACCCTCATGGCCTGGTATTCATTCATTCCTAAAGCAGTTTTTGGCTCTGGATTAGAGAGGAACTTAGGCTGTGGATTTGTAATCAGTAATAATTATAGTGGCGTTCTGAACAATGGAAAGCTTAAAATTTTGAAACCAGTATTGGCCGCTTCAGTAGGAAGCTTGAATCCCCTATATTGGCTCGGAATTTTACCTTTCAATTGAGCAAACATAACAATTATTACATACCCTGTGTTGGCATTCCTGGAATTTGACTTGCTGTGTCCGACTTTATTTCGATAGGCAAAATGGGAAGATTCAAAACATTGGCGTTTGTGCGTGGCGACTGAATTACCGGAGTTAGTGGAATCCTCACGAGGAGGAGGAGGAGGAGGAGGAGGAGGAGGAGGAGGAGGAGGAGGAGGAGGAGGAGGAGGAGGAGGAGGAGGAGGAGGAGGAGGAGGAGGAGGAGGAGGAGGAGGAGGAGGAGGGGGAGGAGGAAATGGCCGAAGCTTCTCGAGCTCCAGGAATGGGCGGCGTGGTGGCTCCGGTAGAAACAGATTCAGGGGCAGAGGCCAGAAACGAAGCTTCAGCAGAGCATTTGAACATTAACTTCAACAATCCAGAAAAAAACCAGGACTGAAGTATTTTATATATTATATTACACTAGGCTGTTCCTGTGTGTTTGTACCATCGGGGGAAAATATTTCATTAAAATACTTTTTTTTTTTTTTTTTGTCAGTACTACTTTGTTCATAAATATGATTCTCTTCATTTAAAAAAGAACCCCAAAACAAAAATACCCCAAAAAACCCACAAAACAAACAAAAAAATTATTTCCTTTGTTTCTCATAATGCTATTTGAATTTTTCCAGAATATGTCTGTTGTGTTCAAATCTGTAGCCTGGTTCACTGTATAATATATAGATCTTAATTGCTGCTCAAACCTGTACATTTTCTGATAAAATTAAATATTATTTTACAACTTCATATTCTGTTGCATATTTGAAGCATTGTTTTGCAGACGGAGATGCAGGTAGGTGCTTGATTTGGGAGCGTGGCAGCAGGAGCCCCTTGAAGATGAGTCCAATTTTTTTTTTTTTTTTTTTGGGGGAATCAAAAAAAAAGCTTTTCTTCCCCTAAAACTAATTTTTTTTTTTTTAATTTCTGTCCCAAATTGTGACTGCTTACACAACTGTGGGGAGGAAAGACAGATTCCAAAGCGTGAGGGGGAGCCTTGTGAGGAGAACCCTGTAAGAGAAATCTATGAGATGTCCCTGTGTGGGTGTTGCAAAATGTGGAATATGTTAAGATGATGATATTATTATTGAGGATGTTCTTTGATGTGATATCTTTGTACATTTTCAAGCCTAACCAGCAGAAAAGGAGACCTAATCAGTGGAACAGATAGCAGTTAGCATCCCTTATTCAAGGACATCCTGGAACTGACAAGCTTTAGGGATGTTGTTAGTGAAGATGGTGATATATGTCTACGTGTACATTGCTAACTTCGCAGAATACTCAAGGTCCATGTACCTTATAGCTGAATTATGTTCATTATAAAACTAAAATTCATGCCCACAGGTCAAAAAGACCCTACCTGGTTTCAGACCCTTCCCCTGAGCATGCAGAGAAGTTGGCTGGTATTACGTTACTGGTGTGGAAATTACTATCCATTTCTCATAGAGGGGCTGTGCTTGTAAAGTTATTGACTGAATCTCTGTGTGTTAATGATGGCGTGGAAAACCCTGTGGTTCTTGACTTGCGGAGTACCACAGAGCACCGGGGCTGGGGCAGCTCTGAAGCAGATACGCGGTGTGTGTCAGTATCGGCTTCTTGCACACCAGGGAAAAGAACGCGGTTTTGTGGACAACAAGCGGAGATCCGTGAGGGGAACTCCAGGGGCGGGTACCGTGAGGCGACATAGGTGAGGCCATGAGGGTGGTACTGTGAGGGGAAATCCATGAGGGTGTACAATGACGGGAGATCCGCGGGGGGAGCCCCGTGAGGGTACCGTGGTGGCGGGGGAGCGGGCGGAAGGGGCCGGCGCGGCGGAAGGGGCGGTCCGGGGCGGTGCGGTGGCTGCATGGGGGCCGTCTGGGGCCGGGCGGCGCGGCTGGGGCTCCCGGCGGCGCGGG
>VXAY01001837.1:490572-512694 GCA_013399855.1 Oxyruncus cristatus
GAGGCCGCGGGGAGGAGGGGGGTGCACCGCCGTGTGCTGGCAAGCACTGCCTGGGTAACCATCATAACCACGGCCCCGGCCGTCAGTTCCTGCCGGAAGAAATCATTCCCAGGGGCTGGCTGTGGAGGGGGGTTCTGTTTTCAGGCTCCCGCTGATGCCTCTGGGCGTGCAGGGCATCTAAAGTGTGTTCTCGCAATGGAAGTTGGGTGTTGACAAAGCAGCGTGTTCCTCAGGACAGACTGAGACAGAACTGGCAAGAGCTGGGCAGCAATAAATTAGTAGAGGACCTCAGTATATCCAGAACTCACTTGTGATTCCTTAACTCATTTGTCGTCAAAGTGAAGTTGGGAGATGCCGTTATTGATGTGTTATTCTGAAATGGTAAATTGTTTGCTTTTCAGCCTCGTCTCTTCTCTTTTAAGCTATTAGATTTTGACCCAGATGAGTAAATACAACTTTGTTGGGGCTCAAAGTAATAATATTCATGTCTTTATTCTGAAGAAAATAATACTCTTATAAAAATTAATTCTTGCCACATGAAGATTCACCAAAGGGCCTTTGCTGACTGCTCTGTCATGGCAGCTGGTGTGTATTTAGGTATCTGTCTCTAGACTGTAAATTAAATAGAGCAGTTGTTTAGATGTCTCTGTCAAAAATGGTTCCTCCAGTTAGAAAAGGTTCAGTTGTCCTCCCTTACTGAACATTGCAATACTGTCAAGGAATTGTCTGCTGATGTGGAAAAGGTGCCAGTTAAACAGTGACTTGTCTTGCCCTGGGTAAATTAGCGGAATTGTCTGGAATTGTGAGGTTACATCTGCTCATCCTTCAGAGCACCACTATGAATCTGTTACTCATTGTAAGGTAAAGATTACTGGGGCCAAAACCAGATAATATCTTCCCACGTGTTCCTGGTGGCTCTTGTGGCTGAGGGCCAGGGATTCCACTGTGCTTCTGAATGGTGTTTTGGAAAGCAGCTCTTGTCTCTATTAAGCAAAAGTTTGCGTGGACTTTACTGTGTTGGGGCCTTTAGGGAACAGCAGGATGAAATTGGTTGTGCGAAATTGCCATCGGCGGCCGTACTTCTCCACATCCTGGGATCTCGAGTGTGTTGCCGCAGCACTGACTGCTATTTTGAAAGAAGGAGCGTTCCTGTTTCCTGCTTCAGATTTTCTGAGCTTCTTCGTAAGATTGTGTATCACAGTTTCTGTCTAATGGAATTTGGTCTGTTCCGCTGCTCGGCCTAAGGCAAAGTATTTCAGTTCATAAACAACATGTGATGTGCTTTCTTATAAAACTAACAAAATGAATGGAACCAAAAGGGGCACTAGGCTGGCATACAACGACACTATCTAACTATTTTGAAACTTTGGGGGTTTTTTTTAGCCCTCTACAATTTTGTAACAGCACTGCCTAGGACCTAAATTAGCACATCAGACATAGATTGTTATTAACACCTTTATCCTATTAATAAATTTAGAGGTAGTTTTTGTTACAGGTGTGTTCACAGATGCAGTAACTTGCTATGTACATTGCTTTAACTTAAATTTGAAGGCAGTAGGCAATAGCTTTTGCATCTTAAAGGCACTTTTCGTCTCTTTCTGTTGTTGAAAGTTTACAAGCATTCATTCCTAGCATATCTCTTTCCTGTGAACTTTTTCAGTGGAGTCATGGTAAGAACTTTCTATTGTCTTGTCTCTTTTTATGACCTGTATTTGTGATGTAAAAGCTGCGTGAATTGGATGCAGAATGTACTTGGAAAAAGCTCGTTATTTGGGCACACCTGTCCTTACCCAGCAGAATAAACACAGAAAGTTACAGTCTGAGAGGTGGATTTTGTGTGTGAAGTTTGTTGTGTGAGAACCCCTTCTTTTTTGAGCAATCCACAGTGCAATGGATGGGCACAATTTTTGTTTTTTGAAATGCATTGTATTAGAACACAAATATGTGTAAGGATGAAGACTGAATTGTTTGGAGAAACCGTGTAATGTAAATGGAACACAGTGGGAAAATAACTGGTTTGTTGTTTGTTTTTTTTTTTCCTTTTACCTTTAGAACAACCTGGGTATCCTGTGGTCTCGAAGGGATGAAATTGAAACGGCACAAACTTACTTGGAATCTGCAGAAGCCCTGTATAACCAGTACATGAAAGAGGTACTGTGTTAGCACTGTGGCAGGTCTTGCTTTGCAGTTTAAGTAATCTTTGAAATAACCATACAATGGAACTTGAGTTTCTGCCCTTTGTCCTGGCTGCTGTGGTACCTTTGGCAAGTGACAGGAGTTGTCCTGCTCTATAGGACAAGGCAGACGAGGGCATTACCTGCTGATTTCAAAGTGGAAAATAACGGTCCCTTTTGAAAGCCCTTTAATAGTCCAAAGTTGAAGCCAGGTAGAATCTGGATCTTAAAGAGGACTGTTATTGAATCTTATCTTGGAAGTGATGTACAATGTCAGTTCACTGCTTTCAGTGGGAAGAGGAAGCAAAACTGTAATATTTGCATGGTTGGCTCTGACTGTGCAGTGTTTTGTAGAGGCAAGTAGTTTAGTTCCATATCCAAGAGGACAATCTTACAAGCAGCTAACCCTCTCATGCATATTAAACAACCTTTTGAGCTGTGGATTCTGCTGTGTATCTGACAAAGACTCCCTTGTGCTATTTTTAAGCTCTTTGCAAAGCTGTTTCTACATTGACTTGCCTCAGGGACAGTTCTTGAGTGAGGTAAAAACATTTGTGGCCTTGAAGGAGCAGTAGCTGTGTCTCAGGACAGCTGTACAGGTTGGACAGACCTTAGTTTCATGAAAGTGCAGTCCAGGTTTTACATGAAGTTGGTTTATAGCACACATGATTCCCATGGAGATGTTTAGAATGGGTTAGTCTTTATTGGTTGGTTACTGCTCTGTTTCCACCTTTGCAGCCGTGCTGGCCTACAGTGATAGGAAATGGATCCAGAAAAAAAAAACACTGAAAAGCTTCTCAATTTATTTTCTGCCCTGTGGATCAGTGGAGACACTACATCTCTCTGCACACCCTCTCTCTAATTAATTCCTGATGATCAACTTTGATATTTATACCCAGCCCCAGGTGTAAATATCATCAGCTTTCACATTGCCTCTAAAAGTTTCTGGCACTTATTCCAATGATTATGAAATTGGACTGGTACTACCATGTAGTGGGTTAACCACTGCTGCCAAATACTGCTCATTTTCACTGTGGACTTCTCTGAATCTGTTAATTTTTGTTAGTAGTGGCTACTTAATATTCCTTCTGGGGCTTTGCTGCCATACATACATGACTGTCAATAAGCCCAGGCTAGACCACTTTCACAGTTTTTCCCCAACACTTTTTTATTTGCCACTTACAGTTCAAGGCACTATGTAGCTATGCCAAAAGACTTTCTTTTAAAAGAAACTACAGCAAAATCATGTTGTTGTGGTGACTTTATCGGACTTGTCATGTTTCTCTGAAAATACTGACTGTACCTGAGATCCTCTGCAAAGAATTAATAACTCTCATGACAAATCCAAACCACAGGGCTTGGGGGAGCTTGTCTAACTGCTTTATGGTTTATAAAGAGGACTCGAGTTCCTTGCAGTGGTGTTTGATCCTTAGGATTTATACAACCATATCAACATCTGTCTTTCACAAATTATAAAAATGTGAATATACTTTTCTGAACAGTCCCCATTTTTAGGCTGTCAGGAATCCTTCCTGTCAGGGAATCTTTGGTAAACTGTTGATGACTGAGACATTTTCCTGAGCTAACAAATTGGGTAGGGTGGTTTCCCCCCACTAATGCAAAACCAAGGCAAGGAGCTTGGGCTGGTGAAGTCCACCTAGAGAGGAGAATTTACTTATCCTTCCTGAGGATAAGTAAAGGCATAATACTTGACAGCAGAGGATAAATCTGTAGATGCTGGAAGGAGGCAAGGATATTGCTTACCGTGTCATTTCAGTTGCTTCATTGGCAGGAATAGCTCTGGTCTTGCCAGCATATGCTCCATATCTTGTTAGAAGGTCTGGGAGCCTTTGTACCTAAGGAAAACAAGATGGAGGGTTATAAACTCACATCTTAAAAACCAATGAGGTATAAACAGAAAAACCTGAAGATTAAAAGATCACACGCTGAAATCTGCACATCTCAGGTGCGTTAAACACACTTTGATTTGTCACTGTCTGTTTCAGATGCTTTTCATTTTTTAAGATGAAAAGGCCACTTCTATTAAAAGCAAACAGACAGATCCATTCAGGGATTTTTGATGAGAAGCAGCACAAATGTAAGAATATCTTTTCTTCCCTGGAAAGTGAGTGCATTCTCTGCCCTTGCTCCCGTTCCTGCCTGAAACTGTATTATCTTACGAAAAGTATTTATCTAAACTGCTTTTTATTTGTTGCCTTACTTTCTCTTGGGCTAAGAAATAGGTGAGGTCAGGAAGGGGCTGGACAAGCTACATGCTGAGACACTGCCTGTTGTCTCGCTGGTGTATGTGAGTAAATCACCAGCCTGTGTGTGCTCGGAGTCCCTTCACAGCAGGTGGTGTCTCGAGCAGCTCTGCTGAGCGCTCTGCACAGCGTGTTCTCTGCAGTACTTCCTGCAGGATGTTTTCTTGCTGCTGAGCAGTGCAGCTGTGCAAACGAACATTTCACACTTGAAGACATGCCTGGTGTTGATGCCTCAAACCCTGTTCTGTTATTGTGCAAAATAAAGATGCCCAGTTACAGACCTGTGGAATCCAGGCTGAGTATTTCTGGTGCGCTGCGTTAAAGGGTGTAAGCAGAAGTCTTTTGCAAGCTGAAAACCTTATCATTCTCTGGGGAATTCTGGCCTTCGTGCTCTGAATCTCCTGAGCTTTGTAGAATTGCTCTGCAGATGTGGCACTGAGGTGTAGGTGCATTAAATGAAGCTGGGTTTGCAATTTGAGATCGCAAAATGGTAAATGATGTGCAGACAGGAGAGGGAGCACTGTGCTACAGCGTAAGGAATGTGGTTTGCTGAACGTGTCATGTACTCTTGCAGGATGGAAATCCTCCCCTGGATCCCAGTGAGCATTTCATGGCAGAAGAAGAAAAGCTTACAGACCAAGAAAGATCCAAAAGGTGGGTGTGGAGCAGCATACCTACATTATTATTACTTTATTATTTTTTTAATTATAAGCGTGTATTTAGGGAGGGGGAAAAAAAAAAAGGCAATCTAAAGAGACTGTTGTTTTTCCCAGATTTGAAAAAGCCTACACACACACTCTGTATTACCTGGCACAAGTCTACCAGCACCTGGACATGATTGAGAAGGCTGCTCAGTACTGCCACACCACTCTGAAACGCCAGCTGGAGTACTGTGGCTACTACCCAGTGGAATGGGCTCGCAATGCTGCTACGTTGTCACAGTACTATCTCTCCAAGGTCAGGCATCCCGTGTTTACCTGCTGCAATTGTATCACCAGTGTAACAGTCAAGTAAGACAGTTGTTTTAAACAGCGCTTTGAGACAGGGCTCCATGCTGAGTTTAACATGTGCACCTATAAAACCACAAGGTGCCTTCTGACATGAAGCATCTCTCAGTTTTTTTGAGGACATAGTGGCTTTCCTGTAGTGGTGTGATGGCAGTGGGGAAAATGAGCAGGGCTGTAGACAAGAGGAGCTCTGTAGTTAACGAAGTGCTAGCAATGGTGTGGCGGGACGTTAATTTAAAACTCTTTCTTGCATTGTTTTCTTGCAATAAAGTTTAAAACCAAAACAATCTGAGGGCCAAGGTATGGCACACTCTGTGTTTCCTCGAAGTTACTGTCCTTTGTACCTTAGCATGTGCTTTAGAATTGTCTGAGCCTATGTGAACATTAAAGGGAATATGTAAGTTGGCAGCTATTTGCCTTCACACGTCTTGACTGTAAATGACCTACTGTTAGGAAATGCTTCAGATTTATTTAGCAATTTCTATATTCAGGGCTATTCAGATGCTCTTTTCTGATGCTTAAAATGCTTTCTGCCATACCTAAGCCAGTTAATGGTAATTTCAATAGTAACTAGTAATTTTCATGTGGTTTTTATGCATTGATAGCACTAATCCTTAACCAGTGCGCTGCCAAATATGGGTAAAGGAATCCAGATCTGACTCAGGGTGTTGACTTGTGTATCCGGCTGTTCCCACTGACACCCCGTGATGGTGTTTGCCGCAAGACATCACTTCCTTCACCGCAGGGAAGCGATGGTGGGGAGATCAGAGCAGAGAGAATGCTCACAGTATACACAGCTGATGCTAACAACCAGGCTCACTGTGGCTGTGGGACAGAGAGTACAGCTGGTTAGAAAATACTGCATTCAGTAATAGCTGGGGAGAAATTGTGTGTGTTCTTCCAGTGCCCTGGGGAATGTGTTCCAGAGCCTCTCAGTTCTGTCATTTCATGTCTGTTCACTGTCTGAGCGGGTTGGCCAGGCCGAGAGCAGTGCTTGGGCTGCTCAGTGCCGCTGGTTCTGTTTTTCCCAGGAATGCTTTATGGAGGCCCGGCACTGCCTGGCAGCAGCCAGTGTCATCTTCAGCCAAGCGGGCCAGGTGCCATCTGCTGAGGACGGTAAGTTCACGTAGAAGTCTCGAGTGAAATTGTTGTGGATTAAGCATCATTGATACATAATGGTAAAACTGAAATTTAACAACTTAGCCTGGTGTTAATTTTCTAAAATCTTTTTAATTAACAATAACGTAGAACACTTCTGAAAAGCTGCTGGTACTTCAGCTCCAGATTGGCTACCAGTAGACCCAGTGAGAAAACCTCAAGTGCTTGTTGCTGGTGTTTCAGAAAGTACCAGAATAAAAGTGAAATTTAAACCAATACCCACTTCAACATGGCAGTGGCTCTGTTTGTTCATTTTGCCTTGTACATGTGCTGAAAATGCAGTTTAGCTCAGTGATCAGAGGGCAGAGATTCAATGAACCAAACCAGATGCTTCCTGGGAATAGTTTTGAAATAGGGAGGGAAACTGCAGCTCTTAAAACCCCAAATCCAGAAGGCACTTGAATTGCCTTTTGTTGCTGGATGCTGCAGCCTCATCAATGGCTCTTTTTGGAGTTGTAGCTTCCCTCTTTGTTGTTTGGGCAAAGGAACAACTTGGCAGTTCAGTGCAAAGATCAGTAAAAGAAACTTTTAGAGAACTGACCCCAGTTTTAAGGACTTGTGGTTACATGATAGTGTCAGTGCTCTGTTTTAGGCTCAGTCTTTGCTTATCTACAGCACAGCCTTTTGTGTCTGTGTCTCAGGTGACTGGAAGCTTCCAGTCCACAGAGCTTTAACTTGTGGAGAGTGAGCAAGTACAAATCAACTAAGTTTTATCTTACCTTCCTCCTGCACCAAATAGCAGTAGTGATTTTCCCATTTGTTTTAGTGGAGTAAATGTTTATCCTACCTCCCCTTCTTTTTTGTGGTACAGAGAGCTGGGCTGTGGACTTGCAGGAAGTTCTAATTAGAAAGATCAATGCACAGTCAGCATTGGCCACTCTCAATTCACTTTATGATGTTAATTGAAATATAAATAATATATAAATAATATAAATTGAAATACAAAATAACAGAGATATTTAGTAAATGTGCCTTTTCTTACATTAGCAGCAATTCTTAATTCCTTAGATAATGAAGGCAGTGGGTCTGAGTCCGAACTGGCTTTTTTTTTTTGGTGACCAGGAATGCTACTGTCCTGTCATAATGTCCTCTCATTGGTCAGCTAACTCACTGCCTTCTGCCTAGAGACTGGCAAATGAGCTTTCTTTGAAATCCATTTGGATTTTGAAAATGTTATCTTGAGTCATCAGAAGTGCTGCTATTTTGGTAGTGGGGAGACTGAAAAATACAGAAGTTGTAGAGCTGATAAATCTCGTGGTTGTACCAGGTAGATTAACCAAAGGCAGTTTCCCCTACTTTGTTCCCTTTTTTGATAGCAAGTCTGGGCCCATTGCAATAGAAATGCCCTTATCCTCCTCAGAAGCAGTTACTGGGCAGGCAGCTGAATCTCAGAAAATGAATTATCCCAATTTCTTTCTCTTATTACAGAGACATGAAAACCTTTGCAGATGAAAGGTCTTTCTGAACGTGCATTATGATCTATTTAAGAATTCTTGCATGACAAATCCATGTTAATCTATAGGGGTTTGTACCAGAAATGGCAGTTTACAGAATTTTTATAAGAACCAACATGGACAACACGTTTCTGTCTAACCATGAGGAAAAACTAATTACATACAAGTATCATATTCCTTGCCTGAAACATTTGAGGGAGTTCTCTAAAAGTTTTTGTGTGTTTACATCCATTCAGTAGACGAAACGGAGCAGGACCAACACGACCTGCCAGAGAGGAAAGCTGAAATTGCAAGATGCTGGATTAAGTATTGCCTGAATCTCCTGCAAAGTGCTCGGAAATTACTGGAGGTAACAGCAAACCTGCTCTGTAGCTATCATTGTCTAACAGCAAACTAAGCTTGCTTTGATGTTTGCAGCAGGAATCAATTCACAGTGGGTAACAAGCAGTAATCAGCTGCCCAGTGAATGACACAACAGATGCTTGCAGTGTATCAAGTGTTCCATAGTGCAGCGCTCAGGGATAAGCATGGATAGATCAGCTAGTGGAGTGCTTGTAAAGCAGCTTCACAAATTTCCCTTATCTCTGCTGCACATTTCTTGCAGCTTGGTTTGACAGAGTGCTTCTCATTTAACTGCTAGAGACAACATCATCTCAATATGCACCAGTTTTGTGTGCTGGTGTTCTTATTCATTCAGGCACTTCATTCATAAAGGTGTTTGTTTCATTCATTCAAGCATTCCTTTAGATGTTTAAAACAGCATTTGCTGAAATGCTTTGCAGGAGCAGAGCCTTTGGGCTTCATGTTTGTTGCTTTGGCTATTTTGTCACACAGGGTAGAGAGACTGAATCATCTTAGTCTTACGTTTTTACAGAATCTATACTGTAATTTACATGATTATTTTGGTGAGTGTAAGGTCTAATATGCCAGTAATAATTTCTCTTCTGTCTTGTTGCTCACTAGTTTATATTTTGAAGGTAACTCATAAATAAAATGATTCAGTTTCAGTCTCTCTTTGTGAGCCACATGCATTTTTAATTAGTATGCTTTCTCGTTTCAGGATAACATAGGAGAGCTGGATCCAGACAGGCAGTTGGAACTCAAAGCCCAAAGGAAAAAAGAAGAGGATGAAAAAGAGAAGGGCAGGAAAAAAGCTGTCCTTTTTGGGACAAGTGATATATGTGACTCTGTCTTAGCCATGGAAGAGAAAGTGAGCAGTGTATATCCTTTAGATTTTCAGGAAGCCAGGGAAATCTTCCTAGTTGGTCAGAACTATGTTCAGGAAGCAAAAGAGTTCTTTCAGGTGGATGGTTATGTTACTGACCATATTGAAATTGTTCAGGATCACAGTGCTCTGTTTAAGGTCCTTGCTTTCTTTGAAGAAGACTATGAGAGGCGCTGCAAGATGCACAAGCGTAGGATAGACATGCTGGAGCCCATCTATGCAGACCTGAACCCCCAGTACTACCTGCTCATCTGCAGGCAGCTCCAGTGTGAGCTGGCTGACACCTACTATGAGATGATGGATTTAAAGGTAGCTATTGGTAACAGGTTAGAGAAACTAGACTCCCACACAGTTAAAAAGATTAATTCTCTGGCTCAGTTCGCAATCAAATATTACGAACTCTTCTTGGATTCTTTGAGGAACCCTGATAAGGTGTTTCCGGAAAAGCTCGAGGAAGATGTTCTTCGCCCTGCAATGGTGGCTAAATTTCATATTGCACGACTGTATGGTAAGCTTATTACTTCAGATAGCAAAAAGCAACTGGAAAATATGCAGACATCATTGGAATATTACACATTCCTGGTAGACTATTGTGAGAAGTACCCCGATGCTGTCCCTGCCGTTGAAACTGAACTAGAACTCAGTAAGGAGATGGTGACTCTGCTTCCAGCAAGCATGGAGAGGCTAAGAGCAAAGCTGTCTCCGTGTGTATAAATACTTGCCTTGGAGGAGATGGGCACTATTAAGGTGGTTTTCTGTCGAAGCCAGTGCTGTCAGACAACTCCTGTCCTGATTGATAGAATAAGGTGTCTGCAGTGGTGTCCACCTAGAACCTGCAGTAGTGTGACCTTGTGACAAACTCGGAGCTCTCCTTGTCCGTAGCTCACCCACACTAGTGGTATAAACTCTAAATGTAAAGTATAAGTCCAGCTAATGCTTTGTACTGTTCATCCTGTATGTAAATATGAACCTTTTCTCCCCAATGGCTTTTTCCTTCAGCATATGGTTCAGTTTCTAAATGTAGTGCTGTATGAAAATAGTTTCTTTTAAAAGAGTTTGCTTCTCTAAGAAATTTTTTTCTAATACACCTGAGGCACGTTCTTCCAACTAGAATGCATTTTATCTCTTCTGATGTTGGTCCCCAGAGAACTTTATCCATGTGAAGGGAACTTCTTTTCAATATTTATTTTGTGTGTTGCTCAGTGTTTTCTTCTTTTCCCTTGTTAATCAAAACTTAGTTGATAGAGGCTTAATAAATGGACTAGCTTGGCTAAATGTTCCTTCAGAGTCCTTAGAATTCTGTTTCCCGTGTCTTACTAAGATAGAATACACATTTCAACTTTGGCCAGAATAAATGTTTGTGAAAGTGTTTCCATTTGAGTATCTTCAGTAAAAACACATGAGCAGTTAAGTGCCAGAAGTAAGAGCAAGAAAGCAGCAAACTTTCTTTGTGGTGGGAAGAGATTCTCTGCTCTTAATATGCTGTAGAGAATTCACAGGTTCCAGGTTCTGTGCTCTATTGCTCCAGACATTTGCCTAATACAGCTTAAAGTCCTGGGATGCCATGGGTGGCTTCTTGTGTTGCTCGGGGAGTCCAAGTGTTGTCTCAGCAGGAGCTGCAATTTGGGACCTGTCTGAAGTTGTTTTAGCTGAAATGCAGGCAGAGCACCTTGTCCAGCTGCACGGTAAGAGCTGATGGTCAGCAGTGCCAGGGGACACAGGGAAGGTGAAGGGACAGTGTGGCAGGCTGTGCAGTTGTGGGCCACTGGGCACCAGCAGCTTTATCACTCACAGGGTGATAAGTTGGGAAGATGTTTACAATAATAGAGGAGAATAGTCAGAACAACTGGATTATCCTGGAAAATAAGGCGGGGGGAAAAAAGACATTTGCTTGGAGGGTGTGAGGGCACGAGCAAAGCAAGAAAGCGTGTACATCTTAAATGTGTGGTGAAAACCCCTCCTGCAGAGAGTTCTGCAGGCTAGACTGCTAACCACAAAATAGGCCAACAAATGGGTCCTGGAAATGAGCAGCAGCAGAACTAAAACCTAGACCAGCTCCTTGCATGCATGTAGAATCAGGGAGTGAGTGTGTGCATGTGCACGTGTGTGGTGTTTCTGTTTAACTAATTGTCTACTCAGCCTTCAGGAGTTCCATTTCTTCTGTCAGATCTTTAATTCAGATTTCCCTGTGGCCCGAAGGTAGGGCATTTCTCAGCAGGTTGTATTGCACGTTATTTTTCTCTGATTTCACTTAAAGCTATCGTGCACTTTTACCACCAACTCCAAAGTTAACATTTTTTTCTACTAACTTTTATTTTCATAATCACGTAGAAGAAGTCAATACATGTTTGGGGTAGTTTTTTTTTTTTTTCTTCTATACTTTAAGCAATCTTTTTTAGAGCAAGTATTGCTTCATCTTAGTTTTGCTGGAGTTTAGGGAATGATAGTTTGTGGGCTACCCCAGCATACAAAATGATCTGTTTTTGCCCTGTTATATCCTTCAAATACTGGTCTGAAGCAAGTTATCTGCAGGGTAGGCAAAGCTGAGTGAAGTGCAGGGTGGTGTGTCCATTTTCACCAGCAGCTGGGTGCACCCTGAACCCACTGAAATCCTAGTGAGAGCTCAGCAGACAGGTAGGAGTGTGTCCATAGGTAAGAGGGCCTGGAAATACGAGGGATCAGAGCTTTATCAGTGCAGCTGTGTGATTGCCACTGTGGTTCGGAGACCTGTCTCATCTCAGAACACTTCAGCCCTGCAGCTTTTCTTATAACACATTTCATATAAATGCATCTGGAGTTACAGAAACCAATGATTCCAGTTCTCCATCTCCCGGAGTCAACGTTCAGGGCTACTGCCAGCTAATTATATTTTATTACGGGAGACTACATCATGCCAGATGCTCAGTACAGCACACTATGCTTTGTTTCTTTCAAGGCATGTCTTTTTAAGCAAACACTGTTCAATAATTTGAGAACTTATGTAAGAGTGTGTATTTAGTTAAAAAAATAAAAGAGGTGGGGAGCTTGTTGGATTAGGCAGCAAAGGAATGTTGAGTTTTAAGTGTAAAGTATGTGTGAGGTCAGGCATTTATTTCAAAGATTAATTGAAGATTAGGTTCCTGTGAACTCCATTTAACCTGCATTTCTATTCCTTTCTGTACAGCAAAAAAGTCTTAAAACTGAAACCTCCTTTCTGTTGTACTAGTTTTTTCTCCTTACCCAGCATAAAGCAGTGAGGTTTACAAGAAATCCATGTTTGTGCAGAATTCGTATTGAATGTGAAACCTGACCTCAGAGCTAAAACCTGTGTACTTCTTCAGATAGTGTGTAATGCTCATGAGGAGTGTTTTGGTTTGGTTAAAAGCAGTTTTAATTGAAGTGCTCTTAATTCTCATGCTGGCCAGAGACATGAGATGTGTTACAAAGGGGTGGTTGTGCTGTGCTTCAATATTTTGTGAGAGAAAGAAAGCGGTGCCTTATTTTCTGTCTCTCCCTACAAGGCTGTCAAAGGTGGTTGTCTCTTGAAAGGACTGGGCAGGAGGAGGGTGGCAGGAGGTGACAGCCGTGTCCTGTGCTGCTCTCCAGGCAGCTGGAGCCCCAGGGGCCACGGGCAGAGCGAGCCCTCACTTCCCTTTGCAGCAGGAAAGCAGGTCCCCATGTTGCAAGGGCAGCTCCGCTGGCAGTTGCTGCCTCGATGTGGCAAAAGCAAAAGGTCCCCAAGCTAGTTCTCCCTGTTTGCCCTCCCGAAAGCTCCTCTGTTGGGAGTTTTGGTCCTGCCCTGGCACAGGCTCGTGTGGTCCTGGCAAGGTGGATGGTTTCCTTCAGTATCTGCACAGTGGAGATGTGTCAGTGTTCCAGTGCAGCGCTGGGGGTGATCGCTGCTGCACTTCCACATCTAAAATGCTGCAGGAGCTTGAGGAGCCTTGACACCAGACACCAAGACTGGTGGTATTTACAGGTGTCTTGGCACATCTCAGCTCTGGTGTTTTCATCAGCACTGAGAGAGCAAAGATGAGCTTTACTTTCGTGTTTCTTTTATAAGACACAGAAAGCTGGTGTTACCAAAGTAGATAATTTCTATGGAACTTTCCATTATAGGATGCCCAGATGTAGTCATGCAAAGGAGGATGTAGCTGGTGTGACAGCTCATGAGCCAAACCCTTCTGGAGTCCCGAAGTTACAGAACCAAAGACTGTTGCATTAAAACCAAGTGCCTAAAGTTGTGGTGAGAAGTGTTTGCCAACTTTCTTCCTCTATTGCAACATCTTTAGCCACATTAGAGCTCACTACAAATGACTAACTTTTGGGTTGAAATGTGCTTTTACATACTTCCCAGGAGCTCCATCCAAAGTGCCCGCCAGTGCTTTTTCATTTTGCAGTTCGACTGGTGGTTTCCAGCTCTTCCTTGTCATGGGTGGGCCTACAAAGAGTCAGTGGTTTCCTGAGGAGGACTATTTGCCTGGCTGCCTTTTTTCCAAAGGCATTGTACAGCTGTGTCTTTGCAGCTGAAGAGCTGGACAATGTGCCAGGCAGACTGTTGGGATACTGAACACAGCGCCTTTGGCAAATGTGGCACTTCTCTTCACAACAGAAAATGTCTGTGGTACGGAGTGTTTGTTTAGGGGGAGGTGATTGATAATGTGGTGCCTTAACACCAAGGTCTTTAATAATTTGGGTGTTTTTAGCAATGTTTTAAATGTTTAGTGCTTGAGCTTTTGACATCCGGTACACACAAAATACATGAAGTCTTTTTACGTGCTCATTGTCACTGTAAAAGGGACTTAGTTGGCATCAGACCAGGATGTAAGGATTTCACTGTTTGAGGGGTTTAATGCCATTTTCTGCTGAAACAAAGAGGAATTGGAAAGTGAAAGATTGGGATGGGCGTGTGATGGAGTGAGCTGGTGTTAGTCACTGGATACTGTAAAAGGAGTAAAAATGCTTGTGTCAGAGAGTTACTCTGAGATCCATGGGCGAAATGCGTGAGGTAAAAGAGAAGGAACTGGGCACCAGGCTTTGCTTCAAAAACATCTTTGTCCCACCACCCCTCTCTCCCTTGTTAATTCCTTGTGGTTTTAGGGATGTTTTCCCAACAAGCTGCTGCATGAAGGGGTCTCCCTGCCCCCTCACTCCTCTGTGCAGGTCCTGCTTGCACCGTTGGGCTGGTGCTGCTCTAGGATGAAGTGTTAAAGAAGGACAGACAACTGCTGGAATTGCCTCCCTAATCAGGAGCCTCCCAATCAGGACACATTGGCTGCTGTGTCATAAACCTGCAAGTTGTCACTTTTAGACCGTAGTCCTGAATTTGCCAGCCAAAACCTCCTGCTGCAATGGGCTTCCGAGGAGGAAGCAGGAAGCATGGCACCTCCCAGCACCAAGGAAAGCTGCTCTCCTCCACCTGAAGGACAGGCCCATTGCTTAGTTGATGTTTCTGGCAGAGAAGGGACATCGCTGATGGGGAAAGGCCGTTGGCAACTTCCTGTCAGTCGGCGTCTGCGTCTGATCTTGATGTAGCTGTGGCTTTCCAGGGAAGATCTGTCCCAGTGGGCTTGTTGATCTTAGTCATGGGAAGAAACAAGGAGTTGCTCTTCTGTGTGATGTAGATGGCAGCAAGTGCCTGATTTCTACATGATGAGCGTTGGCGCTTTCTTACGAGATCTGAATCTTATCTCCCTGGGCCAGGTCCCGATAGTGCCCTCGGAGGCGAGAGGCAGTGGCACGAAAGGCCGGGGGGTGCCACGTCCTGCCGTGCTGATGGGCCTTGATGCTCTGGGTGCAGCGTGAACACAGGGGTCAAGTGCTGAGCTCAGATGTGATCCAGGTTCAGAATTAAGTTTTACTCGGGGCTGGATTTAGAAATCCCCTTAGATGGACCCAAACCTCCCTCCGTGGGTTGCCAGCTCTTTGCTATTTTGAGGCAGGATACATTTTTACTTTCAGTCACCAAAGGTTGGTTGGTTGAATATGAACTGGTGGCAGAAAGCATCCTTAAATCTAGCTGGGTTGCCTGCCTGGAGGGAGCTCACTTCTGAGGGGCATCAGGGCGATTTTGGGGCATTTAACAGGGCAGCTCATGGGTTCTTCCTGAGATGGATCAATGTGCTCAGGGCCCATTGGATGTCCAGGTCTCACGAATCTCACCCCAACTCAGCAGTGAGAGAAGAAACCTGTTCTGCCTTCCCAAAAGACAATATGGGCAAAACAAATGCTCCTTGTGTTGAATCCAGCTGCCACTCAGATGCTCTCCCTGTGCTCAGTCTGACCTGTTTTTTTTTTCTCTTACCATCATTCTCTCTTGACTCCTGTTTCCAGCTCTGCCTGTTACAGATGTACCAGCTGCTCCCCAGATCTGTGACCTGTACAACATAAGTGTTTCTGCTTTCTCAGCAGAGCAAATAAAGAGCTGAGCATCACAGGCAGGGCCCAGCATCACAGAAGCCCTGGCTGCTCCAGCCATCTGCCAACTTTGCTGCTCCCCTGGGGGTGCGTGTTTGAGGGGTGCAAGGGGTCAGCTTGGATTCCCACAGAAGCAAAGACGGAGCTCCCATCAGCTAGGGCAGGGGAAAACCTGACCCCTGAGATGAGAATGACCGCTGCGCAGTTAGGGTTGATCTGATTTCTGAGCAGCTATGAATGACAAACTTCCTTATCAGGACCCCCTGCCTGGACAGATAGTGCCTCGCCTGCGAGCCTCGAGCCTCGCTGATTAGCACCGGGACTGTGGGTGCCCCTGCACCGACGGGAGCCCATCTGTCCATCTGGACGCCGGGTGGAGATACGGGCTGCGTAGTGAACCTGTGCTGCCTGGGGAGGAACGGCAGCAGAGACAGCCGCCTGACCCGGCTGTGTCAGACCCCTCCTCCGGACTGAGCTGCTCCCTCAGCGTTTAGCTGGGCAAGAGCTGAGCAGGGGCTGCATCCAAAGAATTGGCTGATGCACCCCCATGACGCTCCTCTGGGTTACTGCTGGGATTTTCTTTTGCCCTACCTTCCCTGCCCTCGTCAGCAGAATAGATGTCCTCATACCAGGCACTCCTCAATGTGGTCCACGTTTAGTGATGTTACTAAATTAGTCTTTACTCCTGGAGCCAGCTGGGAGATAAAATAGCCCTGAGAGTTACAACTAGGGAGCAATTCATCACTTTAGATTTTGAAGTGTTTGCTTAGGGTCTGCTCCCAGATTTTTCAGGCATGTAATTGAAAAGTCCTGGTCAAGGGGCTGGATGCACAGTGCCAGGGCAGCTCCCTCCCTCCACCTGCTCCCCACTCCCCAAATTAATGCCTTAGAAAAATGTAAAGCAAGAGCTTTGCAGATTAAGAAATCTGCTTTGCATGTGATTTGAAAATAACAGCAGCACTTCAGTGCAGTAGCTGTAAGTAATGCTCCTGGAGCAAATTGTGTTCTCAAATACCTGCTCCTCATTTATTTTCTTCTTTTTTATAGACCTATTCTGTTGGGGTATTTAATCATCCAGTCTATGTACACAGGAGTATTATCCTATGAACCTTCCTTGTGGCTTATGGAGGGTAGATCTGAGGCAGCTGACCTGGCTTTGGTGACTGTCCTCTCCTCTGCGGATTTAAAATATTTGACTTAAAATCCTGTTTCTCTTAAACTCTCACAGCTATGCTGTGGCATGTTTCAAGGTTAATGTTCCCATATAGTACAGCTCATGTGCTATTCTCTGTTTTAAAAAAGTGTGTTAACTTCCAGCGGTTTGTGGCCTTTAGCCCAAGTAGAGATTTTTTTATTTGAGCTGATTATTTGCATTTTATGTCCTGAGTGGCTTACAGATGGTGTTCCTCAGGCATCCCATGACACTCCACAAAGGGCATGCTTTACTTGGAAGACTTGCACATCCCAGATTGTTTCAGATCCAGGTCTCCAATCACTTCCATGTTTGTAGGAAGCCAAGCACAGTGGAGTGCAGGCATCAGTGGAGCACAGCAGGACAGGAGATGGGCAGAGGCTGACCCTCCCTGCTGGCTTCAGGCCCCCCTTATGCAGGTGTACGTGAGATGGGAGTGAAAATTTGCTTTGGTCTTCCCATAGTTGCCAAATGTAAAGTGATCTCATTTCCTGAGGTGTGCTGCTGACACAAAAGAACAAAACTGTGTGGCAAAACTGCCAGTGCTACAAGTTCCCCCATCAGCTGATGGTACAAGGCAGATAACTCAGCTCTGTGAGATCCCCCTCCAGATATAGGGGGTTTGCAGCTCCCTCGGGTCCTGCAGGATCCCCAGCCACCCACGGCCCTGCCCATGGTGGGCATTGCTCTGGCTGCATCCCATGGGGCTTCCAGTGCCAATGCTGGAAGATGCCTTGGGGTGGTGGGAAGGTAAAAACAGCCAGCAGAGGGGTGCTGTCCCACATGGGCTGTTGTTTGTGCACGCTGCAGGGATGTGGAAGGGGTCAGCGTGTACTCGTGACCAGTGGAAAATGAGAGGTGTTATTGCAGGGAAAGTTTCCGCAGCTCTCAGCAGGTGGAGGCTGATCACCTCCCCACACGGGTTTGCCCAGCTTCCTATTGATGCTGAGCACCGCCTCAAACAAAAAGAAAAGAAGGAGGAGTTGATGCTAAAAATACAAAGTAGAAATACAAAGTAGTGGTGAGAGTAACCACTGCGTGTGAGTCCTTCTCCACTTGCTTGGTCTGAGTTTCTTATTTTTCCTGTGCCAGAAAAAAACCCCCTGTGTGCAGAGGCTCATAATAAATTACACTGAGGCTGATCATGCAACTCAATCCCTTAGTCCGGTGGTAAATCCCAGCGCAGAGAGGGGACAGAGCTGCTGGAGAGGTCTCTCCTGCCACTTCATGGGGGTTTGGTGGAAGGCTGTGCTCTGGGGAAAGTCACCACTCAGCCCAGATCCCCACCCAGGGGCCTTGGTGGACTTTCCACCACATTAAAACAGATTTACCACTGACAACTTACACTGAAGGTGCTGCAGCACATCAGGCACCCACACCCATGCCCCAGTGAATCCAGCAGACTGAGAAAAACCCCTAGTGCTTTGATAACATTGTTTGTAATTTATTCTTAACAAACTCAAGCCTGGATTAATCACAACCAGAAAGCAAGCAAAAGGGTCGAGCCAGGTGAGAAGCAGATCTATGTGTCTACCTATGCAAGGGCTTCCATGGCTCTCCAGACAGGTTCCTTGTGTAGCCATGTGTGGTCCAAACCTTTTGTCACGTCCCACGGGGCGCTTGTGTCAGACGATGATGATCTGGCCAAGCAAATCAACTACGCCCTTACAGAAAGGAGCTGGCACACCTCTACCAGGTTCTCTAGCTTAATATATCTTCCTCACTTCTACTGTGAACATGTAAATCCTGCTTTCACATAAAAACAAGCCCAAAAGTGGCATGAGACTCCAGAGATAATTTACTCTCGTGGAAAAAGATGATTCCCCAGTTGGTGAAACATGCACTGACTGTGAGTAGCTCCCTCCTAACCTTCCTGGTGGGCTGGCATGGGCTTGAGGCAGGGAAAAGAACTGCCCGTGCTAACACAAAAATGCAGTTGACCGAAAATTGGGGAACATGAAGCACTGCTTTTTCTCTCTGGAGAAAACAGTAAATGCCCTGGAGGCCTCTGGGTGGGATGCATTGGACCACACGCTGCCGGCAGCACCGCCTGCAGTCCGGCTGGTGGGTCCCGGGTCTGCTTTTATCCTCGGGCACAGCTGGGGATGAGGGCAGAGGGGATTTTTCACTCGCAGTGATGAAGGCTGGGAGGCCAGAGTGCTGGGCTTTTCTGTACATGTCTCGCTCCCGTCAGTCAGGAAGCGGTGACGCAGGTTATGGGCTGGGTTTGAGGTTTTGGAAACCTTTTCTAAAAGTCGATCTCCTCGCTCCGCTGTATTTCTGAAGTGTGAAGCAGCGGTGAAGGCTGGTTGTGAGCAGAGGGATGCCAGCCAAAATGCAGCTCCTTATCAGATGTAACGGGAGGATTTTCCTGGCTATTTGTTTAATCCTCTTTGTGGGATACACAGCACAAGGTAAAATGGGGTGGTTGTTCTCTCTGTAATCCTCTTTCTGGGCTATGCAGTGTAGGCCAAGCAGGCAGCCTCTGAATTTTTCAAACTGGCCTTCTTTTGGGGGGTAATGAGATCTACTCAGAAAATCTGTTTTGCTAACATTTAATTTTCTGGAGGGAGAATGGTAAGGAAAGGTGCTTTTTGCAAGTGGAGCATTTCGATGTCCCAGCCCTTATGAGGAAAGACCTCATAAAATATGTTGCTGGATATGTGTGTATTTTCAGTCTATATATTTCAATACGCATTTTTCTAAATGTCCCTTTCACAATTATCTGGTTACTGCTGTTGCTCAGTCATGTAGTTACAGACAAAGTATGTAACAGTTCCCATGTCATAACTCTGCTTTCTGGGGGGAGCGGGAAAGGAAACTAGTTGTAAGTATGAGGAAACTAAACGGTTTATTTGGTACAATATTGCAACACGCAGCACTAAAGCTATGAAAAGGAAATGTTGATTTATGATGACATGTGCCCCGTGGATTTATTTCTTGCGAGAGAGAATGCTTTTCAAGCATGTAGAGTATAATTTGCCCATAAACAAAGGCTGTGACAGTGACAGGCTCTCATCATGTATTACTACTTGAAGGCTGATCTTTGAGGGACTATGGCCTGCTTTCCTTAAGCTGTTAATTTGCAACTGCAAAATGAACAGCTGCAGCTGTTCATTTTGTTGCCACTGTTATTATAAAAAACCCTCCTTAATAATATGCTGGGAGGAGAAAATAAGTATGAAAAAGGAACACGCTGTAAAAGCAGTAGGAAATTACACCCGTGAAATATTTTTTCTCTTACAGAACAGTGTAGGAGGTAGCTGAAAGTCATGCAGGACATTATGGAAGTATATAGGGCAGGAGAAAAGTGTAATTACAGAGAAACGACAATATTAGAGAAACTGAGAAAAAGTAGATAAAGTGCCAACAGGTGGAGAATGGACCAGGAGGCTTCAGGGAAAATTAATTACATGAGACTGAGCGGAAGGACAAAACGCCACTACTTTTAGCTTTACTGTGTGATACTTATTTTAGCTTTTTGGTATGTTTTGAAGACCCACATTTCAGTGGCAGCCCGAATTAGGCACCTGGGGAGCACCAGAGCTAAAATGGTGGGTTTACAGAACCCTGTTGCGTCTAGGAGAAACCCAAACTCTCTCCTCTGGTGATGTGCTCCGAGAGCCTACATAAACCCCAAATCTGCTCCTGGGGCACACCTCAAGTTTCTGGCCTCCCCACCAAAACTCAAGGGGCAGAGCTGGAGCCAACAGAGGAAGGGAGAGCACGTGAGCCAGCTTTCTGCTGGGTGCTATGTCCTCAGAGATTTTCACATTATTTTCACATACCTCCACCAGCTCCAAGGAGAGCTGCAGGCAGCCGAGCCCACAGGTCCCTGTGCCATATCCCAAGCTGGGGATGAGCCTTGTTGTGATGGCAGTGGTTTCCCACAGGATTTTTCACACAATTCCTGGTGCTGTGTGCGAGACATGCATGATGTCTCTGATGATCACAAAGATCTCACTTAGGATATCAGTAGCCATTTTAAGAAAGGTCTTCAGCGTTACTTCAGTCTTCGGTGTTTGAGCAGTCAGGGCCACACAAACTACTTTCCTCCATTGCTTTAAGCTTTACTAGGTGCTCATAAGCTAATAGGAGCCGGTGAATAACGCCCTGGTCCTGGTGAATAACGCGTGGCTGATTCCATCAGGTGCTCCGATGCAGAGGGCAAGGTACAAGAGAGTGAGGTGCCGCCCTGACGCGTGGTCCGCCAACTGCATCGAGGAGAAGGGGCCCTGGTTTTACCTGCCCAGTGGTGGGGCCAACAGGATCCTTCCTCCCATGGCAGACCCGTCCCTGTAAGTTCATTTGACACGCGTTTGTCATTAAAGCCAGCACCCAAACATGCCCATTGGTCCTGTCTTGACAGTCCTGTCACAGCGTGGCTCGCCCACGGTAGCGTGAGGCTTTGGTATGTTCATGTAAGACATAAAAATGCCTCTCTGCATTTCAGGATGAGGCGATACCAGGAGCTGGGTGACATATTCCCTCTCTCAGATGAGGATTCCGGCTCCGGGTCCAATGCCATGGTGGGAGCAGAGCCAGCCTCTGGGTCGGGGCTCGGTGACAGTGACAGCTTCTCTGAGGCAAAGCTGCCAGTCTTCCTGGAGGGCCTGCGAAGTACCGAGCTGAAGGACAAGCTGTCGGAGGAGGATTTGCTCCTGTAGGGCTGGAGACATCCCTCATGCGCTGCTCCCTCGCAGAGTCCTCCCCAGAGCCTGACCTGCTGGCCATGAAGCGTTTTTAAACCAACTCCACATCAATAAAAACCTTGCCTTAAGATCTTTACTGCTTTCACTCACTGAAAACGTTGTTGTTCAGTGTGAACTGGCTTTTTATGTGTGTGGGGCAGCCATCCCAGTGGGGGGAACAACAGTGATGTGGGCGCAGCCTGCTCTGTGGGGAGGTCATCGTACTCTGTGGGGATAAATTCCAACCCTCTACACTTTTACAAGACTCAGCTAATCACGTGTCCCGTAAAACCCCGCACGAAATCCTGCGAAAAACAGGTTTCTCAGACCGGTTATTTCCTGAGGGGAGGCCTCCCCGCGCTGCCGCCTCCCGGCCGCCAGGCGGCGCCTTCCCCGCGCGGGCACGGAGCGGGAGGGGGTACGGGGGGGCTCGGTCACGTGCGGCGGGGCGTGGCCCCGGCGGGGGTGTGGGCGTGGCCTGGCGGGCCGTAAGGTCACATGACCAGGGGCGCGCGGCGGGGGGCTCTAGTGCTGGTGCGCGCGGGAGCCGGGCCGCGGAGG
>VXAY01001837.1:513036-525130 GCA_013399855.1 Oxyruncus cristatus
GGGACCGAGGGTTGGGGGGGGCAGCGCCGCTCCGCCATCGCCTGAGGCGGCGGCCTGGGCAGGGCGGTGCCTCCCGCTCTCCCTCCGTCCTTCGAAAAGCGAGAGTGTGGGGGTGTTTTAGTGCTGCGTACGGGTTAGAGGTGCCCGGTGCCCACGCCGGTGCGGGTTGGGCCGGGGAAGGCGCGTGGATAGTCCCCGGGACACGGGTGGATCCCTCGGGGTCGCGCCGTCCAGGAAGGGCCGCCGCGCTGCGCCCGGCGGGAGCGCTGGGCGTGCTCCCAGGGCTGTTTTAACGGGGAGTAAAAAAAATACGTGTCGTCAGGAGTCCCTGGATCGATGCGCTGTGTGTTTCTGGGGTGTTCGCGTTCCCCGACGCGTGTCTCTGCCCCTGCTGGAGGGGCAGAAGCCGCTCAGGGTGAAGCTGAGGTTGGGGTTTCTGCACCCCGTGCCAGCTGCCGGAGCCCCCCAGGCCCTTCAGGACAGCTCTCACTCGCACTTAGGGCGCAGTGCTGTGGTGTTTTGGCCCCGATGTAGCACTATCTTCAGCATCTGTCTTCTGCGTAAGCCCAAGAGCACAGCCAGGCATCCGAACTGGAGTTTCTGAAAACCCCAGTTCTCCGTCTGCGTTCTTCGAAGCTGTAACATAACAAGCTGCATGGTGGCTTCCTGAAATACTTCTTGTTTTGTGTAGTTTCCCTGCAGCGGTATCTTCGACAGCAACTGGGGGAGATACCAGCTGTTGATTTCTTTATTCTGTATGTTCCTGTCCTCCCCGGAGGAGATCAGAGCTAATCTCGAACTGGGGCAGTTGAAATGCTCGCACACAGCTGCCTGAGAAGTGATGTTACCAGTGTTAGCTCTGGCTGTTAAATGATGGTACAGCTTCAGAGTTGGAAGGTACTGTGAGAGCATCTTGTTGTTTGCTTAGAGGTGGTGTGCTCTCTGGTTTAGTTTTGGGGAAATGAGTGCAGTTTCTAAGGAAAAAATGTGAGCATGCTCAAAAGTATTTTGTGTTTAAAAGAGTCTAAAATTTGGAGTTCTTCTTCAAACTTTTTTCTTCTGCTCTTCCCCAGGAGCCAAAAATCAGTAATGGTACTGGTGTGCAGTGTTTAAAAAAAAAGGAATTATTTTTTTGGCAGTCAGTGCAAACCCGTGCTTGGCAGAGACTTGGAAGATCTCTCTTACATCTGACCACCTTGTTGGTCCTCTGCTGCTGCTGCTGCTTTCCCCTCAGAGTGGGAAATGGGTATAACTGGGTTCCAGTTAGTTATATACATCTTTGTGGATTGAATTAGAGCCAATTGGTGTCTGAACAAAGTTTAGTCTTGTGTGGGTGCTGTAGCTCCAGCTTGCACTGTGTCTCCGCTTGGCTTGGAGGGGTAAGCACAGAGTCACTCAGTGTTCCTGCTGCTGAGCAGTGCCATTCAGACCAAACTTTCCTCTGGGCTTGTTGTTACTAATGAAACATTTCAAACCTCAGGTCCCCAGAATGTCTTGGACTGTGTTCTTTACTCAGTGTTTTATGTTGAATTGGTGAAGTGAGAAAGAATGACTGTCGTGGTTTAACCCCAGCTGGGAGCTAAGCACTAGGCAGCTGCTCCCTCGCCTCCCACCCTGCTGGGATGAGGGGGAGAAGCAGAGGTAAAACTTGTAGGTTCGGATAAGAACAGTTTAATAACTGAGGCAAAGTAAAATATAATAATAATAATAAAAAGAGAAGCAGACAAGTGATGCACAGTACAATTGCTCACCACCTGCTGACCGATGCCAGACCCTGATCGTCCCCTTCTGGGTAACTCCCCCAGTTTGTGTGCTGGTCAGGACATTCTAAGGTGTGGAATATCCCTTTGGCCAGTTCGGATCACCTGTCTATGCTCCCCTCCACCTTTTTTGTGCACCTCCTGACTGGCAGAGCATGAGACTCAAAAAAAATCCTTGACTTGGGATAAACCCGACTCAGCAAGAACTGAAACATCAGTGTGTTATCAATGTTGTTCTCATACTGAATCCAAAACACAGCACTGTGCCAGCTAGTGGGAACAAATTAACTCTAGAAGAAATTATTTCTAGAAGAAATGAACTCCAGCTGAAACCAGGACAGGCTGTTTCATGTATACCAAATTCATCTAGTTGAAACAGATGTTCCCATGGAGAACATAGTGTAATTTCTCAAAAAAAACCCCAAATCACTGTGAATTAGTGAAGTGTTGTCTGCTTTAGTACATCAAAGAAGATTAGTGCCTAATTCTTAGGAGGAAAGTGTTGGCTTTTGTACTAATCTTGTTGAGTTTCCCATAGAGGCACAAACATGTTTTGGAGCCCGTTGTAAGAAGTATTTGTGCGAGGTCAAAGGATGATCTCTCGTAGGGTCTCGTGTTTGGTGCGGTCAAGCCTGGGGAATGCTGTGGTGAGCTGAGCACAAACATTGTGCCTGGAGCAGTGTTACAGGTGCACCTGGAACACCCCTCTGTCTGCTGGCAGAGCGGTGTAGCTGAGGTGGTTGTATGAAGAACTGCTGCCTCTCCGAGCTGCTCATGCTCTCTTTGTTAAGACAACTGGGGTGTGTAGGCAGAGGCAGCAAATCAAGTCCCTATTCCCCTTCCCCAACCAGGGGAATGCTTTAGGCCTTGCATGATACCCCCTTTTGTTGTTTCTTTTCACCCTACTTTGCTTTAGTGTGTTTTTTTGAGGTGTGGTTTTTATAAATGGTATATTTTGCAGGAGCTGTCGCTGCTTGTTACTGACATGATTTCACTTATTTGCTGGATGAACAACTGTCCTTTGTCATCACTGTTTCTTGGGTCTCTGATATGTAATGGGTTTGTAACTTCATGGAAGCACTAATGCCTCTCCCCAGTGTATAGTGCACAGCTGCAAGTAAACATCACCTTTAAAATGGACTGTCCACTGTGTAGTGACTTACCCAATTCTTGTTATTCCAGAGTTTTCTGGGAAACCTTTTCGTTCCTGTGTGTGAGATTGACGTTGTTCTTAATGATGCTGAAACACGAAAACCAGCAGAAATCAAAACAGAAGATGGTAAAGTAGAAAAGCATTTTCTCTTCTACGATGGAGAATCTGTTTCAGGAAAGGTAAATTTTTATTTAAAAGTGACTGTTAATTACTGTACTGATTCTGGCATGCAGATGCATGTAGGAGGGGAAATGAAAAACTGCTATAGGATCTGCATTTTCAACTTGTGGTGTTATTTAGAGAGGAAACAGTGTTTTGCTATATGTGATCTCTTTAGCCATAGTCATCCAGGCAGCTGATAAAACTGAACTGTAGCTCTTTATTTGTTTCCAGTCATCCTGTATTTATGAATAAGCTTTTTGTGCAAAGATGTGCAATCCTGTTGTTGCTTCTGATGAGAAAGCTGTTCCAAACTGGATCCCCCTGCTTCCCCTTCCCCTTGAACTCCAAAATCCACAATCCAACAGAGGTAACAGTAATCTTTGGCTGGCACAACCAACCTGCTTTGCATACCCTGAAGATAACCCTGTGTTTCATGCCCTGAAGTGGTTTCTGGAATTGCATCAGAAGAGGAACATATGAAGTTCAGCTGGCTGCTGAATCAACAAAAGTTTTTCTTACTGGAAAAAAAAGACCGCAAAGTTGAGATTGCCAGAGGGATTTCTCTACATTCAGCGTTGCACTTAGGAACTCCTTGTTCTGTTTCACTGGAGCCATCCTCACTCTCTGAATATTTCCGGTATGATGCACTTTTTCACCGGAAAACTTGAGCTGGGTGCTGGGTTCTGAGGTTGACCTGTAAATGCCTACTTGGACCTTGCCTGACCTGTTGTCACCGGGCATCTTCCTGCTCTGGAGATACCGTTCCACGCAAAGATCTTGGTTCTCTAGAAAGATCCTTCCAGGGATGTGAAACTTGCACAAGATGGGCCCCAAACTCCGGAGGCTGAGGGAGAAGCTTGTGATCACTGTCTGGAGCACTGCTTGCTTGTGTTGGTGATGCCTGAGAGGTGCCTCGTGAGTTTGGACTAACACAAGCACCGTGGGATGAGGAGGTCTGGAAGACCAATCACTTATTGGACAGTTTCCCTCCACCCTCTCTTTCTTTTCACCACAGAGATGGATTATTCAAGTGGTTTATTTCCTGCTCAGATATTGACAATGTACTGGATTTTAAAGTACAGGAATTTCTCTGGTTGTCCCTGTTCTCATAAGAATATGTCATATATCCTTAAATATGTACATGTTTCCATAGAAAGTATTCCCTTGTGGAATCTTTCCTTGTCTGTTTGTGAGAATTGAAGTCACAAATGAAGGCCTTCACAGAAGGTTTCATTATCTGTTCTTTTTCATTGACTTCTCCAACACCAATACTTAGCTGCAATCTGCTGAGGAAGGGACTGAAGCTCACTTGACTTGAAAGGAATGTGTCTCGTGGCAGTTCTTTTTTGGCCTTCCAAATGTGACTGTCAGAAGATGCTTTGAAGCTCTCGGCCTTCAAAGATGGCAAGAGGATCACAACTGGCCTGCGTGAACTCTGCTTGACCTCCGGCTTGGGTTCTTAATTTTGGGACTTGGAAGTTTCAAGCTTAGTTATTCACTTCAGTCTCATGGATGATTAGATTTTTCTTGAATGCTTTAGAGGTGCCCTGGAAATACTTGATTTTATAATCAGCTGTTTGACTTGGCTGCCTTCAAGCTCAGGGAGGGCCATTGAGAAGAGGTCTTAGTTTTCATAGGCATGTACTAATATGTTTTCCTTCTTACTGAGATCGTGTATTAGAGTGAAAGTGTTGGAAAAAATGTAACTTTTTTGGTTTTATTTTTCTTTTTACCTTGGTAGGTGAACGTCTCCCTTAAACATGGGAAGAGACTAGAGCACCAAGGAATTAGAATTGAATTCGTAGGGCAAATTGGTGAGTTTAAGCTATAAAGGGGCTGTTAGGGGCTTGGGGCTTATGGAACGTGCCACTTGTGACTGCCAGCAGTTTGGCTCAAACAGTGCAACCTGGTTGGATTAGTGGATGATAAATACCAAAGGAAGGTTATATGCTCTGTATTCTAAAGCAAGTGATTACTAATTTTTGCTAGTCAGAAGGTTGTTGGGAGAGAGATATATATGTCAAGGAGAAGGGTGAGTAGTCAGTCTGTCTCAGACTAGTTAAAAGTTTGATTAATAACCACCAGAGGTTTCTGAAAACTAAATTTGTGGTCTTCTTAATTATGCCTCTGACAGAGAAGACATATAAAGAATAAATGATGGGGCAGGCTACAGCAAAAATTTTAAAATTCAGTGGTACTTGGTTCTCTTAAACCTGGTTTTTTACTGTTAACGCAGACCACGATTGTTGCTTTGGAGGTTTTCCATGCTTTTTAGTGAGATAACGTGGTATTGACATTAAAAAATGTGAATTGCTCATGGCTGTACCTAAGTCTGCTTAGATTTGAACTATGAGGAGTCTTTATTATGTCTAAGTTCTTACCAGTCAAGGTAATCTCTCTGCACCCATAGGCTGATGCTAAAATTCCTTCCCTCTTAGAGGGCTGTTTGCATTATTGTCCCTCTTGGAAATAATTCTTCCAAGTTGCAGCCTCGTGCAGTTGATTTGCCTGGAATTTCACAAGTTCTCTTTTTCTGCTCAGTCAGTAGGCTCCAGTGCCTGGGTCTGAACTGTTGTGGAGCAGATGTGACTGAGTACTGGTACCTGCTGCTTTATGCTCTGAGGTTTTGGTCAGGGGGGCTGTAAAAGCAAACATTCAGAGTAAAGCAGGAGTGTGATGGGAACGAGGCATTTGGAGATGGGGGAAAAAACAGAGCTCGTGTATGTCAGCTTCATTTAGTCTGTTGTTTTTCATCTACTCTGATTTATCAGAGTAGATGATTTCATCAGATTGTTTTTCATCTACTCTGATTTATCAGAGTAGATGATTTCATCAGATTGTTTTTCATCTACTCTGATTTATAAATTCTCCAAATGACTTTAATTCGATGCAGTGTTTCTTGAATTTTGTGTGTTTCTGGGTCTTTGTGTTGTGCTACCATTTAGAAGTCCGTGGAGTTATGTAGAAGTGGTTTATGCTCCTGCTTTTTGTACTTGTCCATGTTTTCTTGCATCCTTCCGAGTTTCCATGTAGTAATGCAGAAACCAGTGCAGCAGTGGGATCTCTGCACTGTTTGGAAACTAACTCCATGTTGACTTACTCTAAACCAGCTCCTCAGAGTACAGCAGCTTTCCTGACTGGCACAAAAGGTATTGGATATGCAGCAGTAAATAAACTCTGTATTAGATAAATGCTAGTCATAGCAAACCAGGTACACCTTAGATAACTTGTGGTCATATTAGAAAGCAAGCAGTTAGTAGTTAGTGTTAGTTTCTATCAAACCGGCCATGATAAACTGTGGAGTTGGTGTGTTTAGTTCATTTATTCTTTTCTGAAAAGCTTCAGTCTGTGTAAGACCAGCTACCACTGATGTTCAGTCTTGAATTGTAGAGAAGCTTATTTCTAGATACTGAAGTGCTTGGGTTTGGATTTTTAGGGTAATTTTAATGGTAATTCTGAGTGAGAATTGCCTGACACAGATGTGGGGATGGGTAAGTGACGCTGCTCTGGGGAGAGGAGATGCTGTTGCCGTGAAACTACTCTGTCTGCACTTATGTCTTAAGAACTCATTTAGGGTGTCTGACTGTCTTCAACCAGGGGTCATAAAAAGCCATTTGACTGTACACTAGTAGTAACAATAAACCATTTGACAGGTGGTGTTAATCTGCAGGAGACCAGTTAGGATCGCTGGCCTGTCCTAAATGAGCCAGCCTCGACATTGCTTAGATTTTGTCCCTACAGCAATAAATGCTGGAAGCCAAAACTAGGCAATGCTAATTACAGAGCAAGGCAAGAAGTGCTTATTAAAGCTAGCTAAACTGTCATTAAAAAACAATGCCGTGCTAGTGAAGCTTTGAGTGGGCTCTGTTCATTGCAGTTAGCTCTTCAGGAATGCTTACTGTGGGTTTTCTAGAACCGAAGGTAATTTGAAAACCTGGACAAAACATTCAGTCAAATCCGTGTATTTTAAATTAGTTGCTTCTCTTGTACTCTCTCACGTGCTCCTGCCAAATTAGAGACAGTTTCGTTTGCTAAAAATAAACACTGAAACATGTTTTCCTTTAACTTCTTAACTTTAGAACTCTTCAACGACAAAAGCAATACTCATGAATTTGTAAACTTAGTGAAAGAACTGGCCTTACCTGGAGAACTGACCCAAAGCAGAAACTATGACTTTGAATTCATGCAGGTTGAAAAGCCATATGAACCCTACATTGGTGCCAACGTCAGACTGAGGTTTGTAACTGTTAAACCTTCTTTCCTCTCCTCCCCTGCAGAAAATCCATAATTTAGCAATTATGCTGCCTCCCCTTCCTCCTTTTGGTTATTAAATGGGACATGTATCAGCCAGTAACTAGTGAGCCTTGATTGGAGTTGTTGGGATCGTGTTGCAGTGTGGCCTTTTCTACTTAATTTGGAATTCTTCAGTGCTGTTTATATAAATAAAATTCTTTCAGCTCAATCAAGTGAAGACAGACCATGTCTCTCCTTTTAAAAAACCAACCTATGCACAACTGAAGAAAACACTTCCACATTTCTACCTATGAGTGTTTTGCCTTGTATTTTGATGTCTTACTCTTTTCTACCTAGTCTTATGAGAAAGTATAGTGGTCTTTCAAAGAATACCTGTACCTCAGGTAATTCTGAATGGTGTTGGGTAACTCAGTGTTTTTCTCTCAGGTATTTTCTAAAAGTGACAATCGTGAGGCAGCTGTCAGACTTGGTGAAGGAATATGATCTCATTGTCCACCAGTTTGCTACCTACCCAGATGTAAACAGCTCTATCAAGATAGAAGTGGGCATTGAGGACTGTCTCCATATAGAGTTTGAATACAACAAGTCAAAGTAAGTGTCAGCCCAAAACACATTCAGGTGAATAACCCGGGATAAAAGGGCACAGTGTGCAATATTGGACGAAGAGCCTTGGCTTCTGGAGGCTTAAAATGTAAAGTGCTGATTACACAATGGCCTTTGCTGAGGAATACTTGTCTGTTCTGCCTGCAGTATTGACAGGAAGATCACTAGCAAATATTTGAGGCTTGATTTTTGCATTTGTGCCTTTTCAGTCTGACTGCAGCACCTCCTTTGCTAATACTACAGCGATGGGAATATTCTCGTGGTGCTGATCTCAGCAGGGAAGTAAACTAACAGCCAGATAACAGAACTGCCTGTGTAACTTGGACTCAAGAAGGTGTGAGAGTTGTGTTTGGTCTTTAATGAAAACCCCCATTCTGTTCTTTTGAAGGTATCACTTAAAGGATGTGATTGTTGGAAAAATTTATTTTCTCTTAGTGAGAATAAAAATTCAACACATGGAGTTGCAGCTGATCAAGAAGGAGATCACTGGAATTGGTAAGAGAAATGAAATGGCAGCTCGTGTGCTAGTTGAGCTGTATGCAGACCTGGAGAGCAAAGTCAGTAGTTGCAGCTTTGGCTCAAGCACTTCCTTCTCTCTGGGGTTTGTCTCCCATGTGCTTGTTGTGCTTTGGCAAGAATGCTTAGTAGTGTGCTTGCTTTGGCCATGTGTAACTCACGTGCAAGACAAAGGCAAAGCAGCAGTGACGTGTTAATTTAAATGCCTCGGAGTGGCAATTGTGTGATAAAGCTTTGTCAGCGTTTGAGATTGGGCCGCATGTTCTCACAGTGAAAACTTGTTTCACCAGGACCCAGCACCACGACGGAGACTGAAACCATTGCCAAGTATGAAATAATGGATGGTGCACCAGTTAAAGGTAAGTAACTCTGCTCAGGGCGAGTGTTTTGTGTTTAAAACTGTATTTAAAACATCTGGGGGAGAAGAGTTGGCTTAGATAATTAATTTTTTCTGCAGAAACCACACTTCTTAGGTTGCTGAAATGATGTGGGTTTTTCTATTCAAATCAGACATTTTTATTGATTTAGGACATTTCACTTGGGATCCTAGTAACTTTTACCCTTATTTACCTTTGGAAATGCTATGACTGATCCTTTTATCAAACCTGACTCCGTGATGTAGAGATTTCAGCGTACTGATCCTTTTGCCTTTCCTGGCTACCTTGCTTGTAGAGAGGCAGGATTCCCTCTTTTCATTTCACACTTCCCTCTGTGCTCAGCGTTATGTTTTTAATTTTCTTTTGTTTGTTTTGGTTGGTTTGTTGTGGGTTTTTTTTGTTTGTTTTGGCAGGGCATTGTGTAATTTTTTTTTTTTTTTCCTTTAACCAGGGAAGGGGCACAGACAGTGCTTGAGAAAGTGCCTTTTATTCTACATGTCTTCTAAAACTGTTAATTATTCCAGTTTTAAGGAACTAATTTAAGGTTGTTGTTTTTGGTTTTTTTTAAGGTGAATCGATTCCTATAAGACTGTTCTTAGCAGGCTACGACCCAACTCCAACAATGAGGGATGTGAACAAAAAATTTTCAGTGAGGTACTTCTTAAATCTGGTGCTTGTGGATGAAGAAGACAGACGATACTTCAAACAGCAGGTATGGTCTGTAGCAATCTTGTTGCAGAATTATTTGGGCTGTTGTACAAAACACTCTCTGGGTAAAATGAACTAGAGGTGCGTTGGTTTGCTTGTTTTCTTAAACTGCTGCAGTGAGAGTTCTCCTCTCAGCATTAGCCCAGGTGCAGATTTGCAAAACTGTAATAAGGGCTAAGACATTTGGTTGCAAATGTTACAAAAGATGAGGTGATGCTAAGAAAAGGAATAGCCAAAAGGATCACTGGAATGAAGCTGTGTGGGTTGTGTCAAATCTTTCTCTTAAAGAATAGGCAAGGCAGTATAATTAGACATGGGAAATAAGAGGTAGCTGGAGCATACGGTGGCTATGATGGCTTTGAATTTTGAGAAAAGGAAGAAGAAAAATTTCTTGAACCCTTTAATGCAATTGAAGTTGGGAGTAGGGATACTTCAGGAAGACATGGATGCTCGAGATTGCAAGTGGTCAAGCAGTAACTAAATACGCAACCTTAATTGTGTTGTCTTTCTGTTACCTTCATGTGAACTGCACTGTTAAGCAGGGGAGATGCAGAGCTTTTTGTGGGGTGTTGTCTTTGGTTATTTATTTTTATTTTCCCAAAAAGTATTTGTTTATCAGGAACTTAAGGTACTTGATGCTGCTGCCTTAATGGTAAGTGGTGGTTTCAAGAGTGTTTTCTTCCTCAAACAGGAAATAATTTTATGGAGAAAAGCTCCTGAGAAGCTGAGGAAACAACGAACAAACTTTCACCAGCGATTTGAATCTCCAGAGTCACAAGCATCTGCTGAGCAACCCGAAATGTGAACTGGTCTAAGGTGAAAAACTTTGCAGTGCTTCAGCAGGTTAAAGATGGCAGCAGCCTGTGGGAAAAGAAGGCCAAAATTCTCATTTACAACTGTCTTCCTTCATCTTGCAGTGCTGCGTTTCCCATACTACTAAAGCATTCTTCAGTTAAATTTCAAGTATGTATATACATTTAAAATAAAGTGCTTTCTCAAACACTGGAACTTTCTTAAGCTACTATTTTATACTGCACATTTACTTTAATTTGATAATGTTATATGCACTTGGATATGTGTCAGCTTAAATCTAGTTATTTCCATGCATGGTGGGCCGGTGTACTTGATTTTTGCTGCTCACCTCTACAGTGTAGACTAAAGCATTTCCCTTCTCATGTTGTTTATTGCATGTTTCTTTCCAATGTTGCTTATTTGCATTTGTTTTATTTTGAAACTGCAGTAAGACACAATTGACTAAATCACACTAAAACTCAATGTTTACGGTGAATTTGTCCTAAGACTCCTAATGAGTACCTTGGACGGGGTTTAACTGAAGCTGCATGTACATGACTGATAACTGTGAAGCCTTCAGACACCTCACCGAGGGTTCTAAGAGGCTTTGAATCTGTCAGTAGCAAAGAATGGAAGCATCTTTGCCCTCCCTCCTGCAGTTCTCTCTCTACCAAACTTCTCTAAGCCTTTCACAGGAGTCACTCCTGACTCCTGGGGGCTCATTGCCCAGTAATTAGTGACTGTGGAGGTGTTGTTGTGAGTTCACCTTCAGGTGTTGAGTGGTGAAGTATTTGAACGTAGTAAATGCTGGTAACATTGATTATTTTGCAAATACTGTGTTTCCTCCCGGCTTCATGATTCCACTGTCTTCACAGTCTGTTTCCGTAACTGTCTGACAGGAGAGGCAAAACGTCCTCCAAGGACATCCTTCCGGGCTTGTTAGAGGGCAAATGAGCCTTCTGTGGTCTTTGGGAAAGGTATTTGGAAGCCGGGCCAACCTTAAAACTTAGACACTTGCCTGGCACAGCAGGTTGTTTGTCTTTCTCATCATCTCATGGGCATTTAGTGTTTGAAGAAGTAGCTTTAAGGAGTTAGCCAGACTTTGTTCTCAGCAGAGCCTGGGCTCTGGCCCAGATGGGCTTGAGGAGAAACCAGAGCCTGCTGTCGGGAAGGTGACTTGAACTTGGGGTTCACTTGGCCTTTAGAGTGAACTCCAGTGCAAGTGTCATTGGTAACCTTACTTTATGAGTAAGTGAATAATCAAATTACATTTCTGTAAGAACTGTTTTATTACTGTGGCACTTTGATAAAGCAGAGACTCTGTGTACTTAATGCCAGGATACTCCTATTGTGGATATCTCCGGCCGAGAGCAAATCCAACTCCCTCATGTAAGTGCCTGTTCAGAAATTTAAAAGAATAAAATAAAAAAACAAAAAGAAAAAAAAAAGAAAAAAAGCCAAATATTTTCATGGTCACTTGCATGTCATAAAGCAGGGAACGATGATTTTGAAAAACCTGATTGTATTTAACCAGCCTCAGATTGCGAACGATGTGTACAGAGCGGGGGAGCCCTCTTGAGCTGCAATTTGAACTATTAAACAGCTGCATTCTCACTAAATGCGGGTCCTGTGTGTGTTTGGCGGGCGCTGCCCTCCCTGAGGGCACTCGGGGAGCCCTCCCGCGCCGCAGTTTGAACAGTTCGACGGCTGCCCTGTCGCTGACTGCGGGCTGTGCCCTCCCTGAGGGCGCTGTGGGACGCGGGCGGGGG
>VXAY01001837.1:525216-632793 GCA_013399855.1 Oxyruncus cristatus
ATGGCCGCCCCGCCGCGGCAGCGCCCTCCTCACCGTCCTCGGCGTCCTCATCGTCCTCCGGGGACGGCGGCTCCCGCGCCCCCGACACCTCCCTCTTCGTGCCCGTGCCGCTGAAGCCCGGCCCCGGCGGCGCGGCCGGGGAGGACGTAGGCGCCGAACTCACGCGACCACTCGACAAGGGTGAGTGCGGGCGGGATCGTGAGGGGACGGGCGGCCCTCGGGTACCGGCCGTGAGGCCTCACCAGCCCTGGAGGTGGGGGGTGTTGAGACTGCGCCTCGAGGGCTGTGTCCAGTCCTGGGCCCCTCGGTTCAGGAAGGACATGGAGGGGCTGGAGCGTGTGCAGGGAAGGAAACGGAGCTGGGGAAGGGGCTGGAGCAGCAGGAGCGGCTGAGGGAGCTGCGGGGGCTCAGCCTGGAGAAAATGAGGCTCAGGGGGGACCTTCTGGCTCTCTGCAACTCCCTGACAGGAGGGGGGAGCCGGGGAGGATCGGGCTCTGCTCTCAGGGAACGCGGAACAGGAGGAGAGAAAACGGCCTCCAGCTGTGCCAGGAGACGGTCAGGTTGGACATCAGGAGCAATTTCTTCACAGGAAGGATGATTAGACCCTGGAAGGGGCTGCCCGGGGAGGTGGTGGAGTCCCCGTCCGTAGAGGTGTTTAAGGAAAGGCTGCACGTTGCAATGGTTTAGTTGGCGTGGTGGTGTGTTAGGCATAGGTTGGAATGTGATTTCAGAGGGCTTTTCCAACCTCGTGGGTTTGATTCCATGACCCGGCTGAGGGGAACCTGACCCTCCTGAGCCCTGCAGGGCTCGGTCCTTCCGAGTGGAACTGGCCCTCGCTGCTCTCGGGTCCTCTCCTGGAGTTTATCCCTTGGGATCAGGGGTCTCCTTGTGGGTTGTCTGACCAGTGCCCGCGAAGGAGAAGCAGGATAAAGGCTGCGGGGTGAGGTAACGCCACCGGTACTGGGGCTTTACTGGGCACGTCGTGGGGCTGGACTTTGATGATGCCCGTGGGTCCCTTCGAGCTCAGAATGTTCTAGGATTTCCCAGGGCTGTCAGCTGTGCCCTGTGTGGAGGAAACAATCTGCTGGCCTGGGTCCTCCATTCCCTATTTTGGCCTAAAGGTGCTTGGCATGGGGCAGGTCCTGCAGCTGAACTGGGATCTTGTGGCGTTCCAGAACCATGACTGGATCTGAACTTGGAAGTCATAGTTTTCTCAAATACCGGTGTTACAGAAGGGCATCGTCTTGTGTGTGAATGTGCTGAGATAAAAAGGGGCAAAGTGTAGTGACAGGGCAAATGGCTTCAGACTGCCCAAGGGCAGGGTTAGATTGGACCTTAGGAAAAAATTCTTCCCTGTGAGGAAGGGTGGTGAGGCCTTGGCACAGGTTGCCCAGAGAAGCTGTGGCTGCTCCATCCTTGAAAGTGTTTAAGGCTAGGTTGGACAGGGCTTGGAAGGTGTCCCTGCCCATGAAAGGATGAGGATGATCATTAAGGTCCCTTCCAGCCCAAACCAGTCTGTGATTCTATGACTGTGTAATCTTGAAAGACTCGATAAATAAGAAACAACTTCTTGATCCATTTGATGTTTGGTGATCCTAAAGCATTGAGGGTGTAAATGGGAACTTAATTAAGTGTTCTGGTGGCGTATTATTTGTAATAATTCCAAAGTACAGAAAGCATGGGAAAATGATCTTAATTGTTCAGAGCTGTGGAAAAAAGAATACCTGACACTGAAAGCTAAACAAACCTAGCTAAGAGAAGAATCCTGAGCAGCTGAAATGCTGAAATCTCTGTTGTTGTCAAACTTGCCTTATATATGAGTAGTGCATTCCTCAGGTGCCAGTAAATATGAATGGTGGCATCTTACTTGTATATTCCTTGTTGTTTCACTTATCAGAGAAGCAGTTATGTTAGATTTCTTCAAAGGTACAACTGAAATGCTCTGGAAAAATAAGCACAGATTCTGTTTGGTCTCTGCTGAGTTGCTGAGAGAGAACAGAGTGCCTAAAATTATGTATTCCCACAGGACAAAATTAACTACTTTGAAAAGCCTGAAGTTCTGTGTGAGACTTGGAAGAAATGCCAGCCAGGTGACCAGTGTGGTGCTGTTCATCTGCTTATTGCCCTGTAGTGCTTTCTCTGTTACTGTCAGCAGTTCTGTGTTTTGAAACCCAATAATGTTAAAGGGAAAACTGAGCAAGACCTTGGTTAGCAGATATGTGTTTTTTAAGATGAAATAAGTATTCCTCTGCTTCCCCCCTCAGGTTCTCACGACATGCAGTGTTACGCATCTGTTTTTTTTGTATTTTGTACAAACATGCTCTGTTAGATTCTTCTGTCCAGTACTGAACTAGATATAATAAAAATGTGTGTATTTGCAGTCTTTCTGATTAGAGCTCGTGAAGGGTCTTTTTTACTGACAGCTGAGTGTAATTCCAGTGTGAATCATCTTGTTAAGTTGTTACTGCTCAAGTCAGTGATCGTGGTTTTCACGCTTATCAGACACTGTCAGGAAGACAAAAGCCTTTTTTGAAGCTTACTTTTGCAAAGCCAGTTTTGTAAAACCTTCCCAACAAATCTGGAATTAATTTGCAAGCATCTGTTTTCCACGGCTTCATAGGAAGTGTACCCCCTGAGTGCTGATAGAGGCTTTCAATTTTGGTGTATCTGGGAGGCTGAAGTTAGAAGGAGCTTTGCTTTTGAGCTTAAGAGATTGTTAGGTTTGATTTGACTGTTGTCCTTCTGCTATGGAGATGATCCATTATCTATTTTCTAAATAAATGTAAATAAAATTTTTCTGTATGAAAGATCAGCCCTTTGTGCTGTGTGGCTTCTTGAACCCTGGGTATGGGCGTTGATTTGGAGCCCTCATGCTCAGTCATCATATTGAATGTCAGTTCTGTGGCTTCAGTTGTCAGACCATGGGGCTGTGCTCACTGGTGGGAAATGGCAGGAAATTCAAGGTATTGGCAGCAATTCTCGTGTCAGAAACAGGAGGTGCCTGAATGAGGGGGTTAATTAGGTGCACGAGATTACTTGGACTGGACAGTGGAAGGCTAATAGTTGTGGAGGAATTCTAAAATCAAGCAGTTTAGCTGCCTCAGGGCTAGCACACAGCCTGACTGAAATGGACTGTTGTCATCTGAGGTACGGGGAAATTACTGGAAAGTCTCCTGCAAACGGGGCTGAAACTTCTAAATGGATTTGATACATTGGAGGCTAACTGCAGTTGTTCTGTCGTTTTACAAAGAACCTTAAAAATGCTGCTGTGAAGTTAAAGTAATTGAGGAGTAAGGGCTGAAGGACAGTTCTAGAATGAGAAAATGGTAAAGAAAGGGAAACCTCAGAACAGGAATGAATGGTAAGGGTGGTGGTTGAGGCAGGACTGAGTGTGTACACTGATTGCTACCTGTATGTGCAGCTGGATTAGGCTTGCATGGGCTGCAGTGCCAGCTTTGGTTTGATTTCCCTTATTGTTGAGACAAGTGTTTGTGCTTAGGCAGGATCATGACCTTGGATGTCCAGCGCTGTGATGGTCCCAATGTCATGTTACCTTGGATAGTAACAAGTGTTTAGGCATTGACCTTTCCATCTTGTAGTGAGGCCAGTGGGCTGTGAATTTAGCTTTGTGGCTGATGATTTGGTGACTGTTAGAGCTTTTAGGGAAGCTCTGAAGAGAATTTAGCCCTGTGCTTTCTTGTAGTGCTCTGTTTTCCAATGTGCCTTTGATTTTGGGGCCCTTAAATATTTCCAGATGAGAGTGTGGATGCCTGTGTAGGAATTGCAGTCCTGCTGGTAGCCTTGCTTCGTTTCCTTTGGGAACATTTTGGACTGTGAATGAAGCTGTTGGGACATTGCTGTAGCCATGCACGAGGTATGAGTTGTAGCTGCTACCCTTGTGCACCCAAATTTGCCATATTCTTGCCACCTGTTGATTTTCATTATGCCAAGTGGACTTTGTTACATGGTGTTCTAGAGAGGCAATGTGTCAGTAATTTAAGGTTGATCTTGTGGGAAGCTGTTTATGTTGCAGCAGACAGTTACAGAGTTAGTGGTAGAGAGCAGAGCTTGACAGTGTTGTGTTCAGTGACTTGTGCTGGCAAACCAGGGATGTGTTGCATTATTATTATTATCATCATTCCTAGCATTTCATAAACAGGGCTCCTAGATTTGAGTTTTAGAGTAAGGTAAGTTTGTGAATTGGTGTTTGTGATATTTGCTGGATTTTCGTGAGTTTCTGGTCTGCTGTAGGTGAAAAAGGGACACATTTTGCCACTGATTTAACTAGCATTTAATGAACTAAATTCAGAGTGTATGTGAGTAAATGCAATTTTATTGCAACACTGAACTTTTAGGGGAGGGAAAGGGTTTATTAATTACTTTATAAGAGAATTTATATGAACAAAGCTGAGTAATTTGTGATATATATGAAGAAACTCTGTTAAGTTTTCTTCTTCCCTCCTTTATTTAACCTGAGAAAAAGAAGAATACCGGATCTGATTTAACTTATCTTTTTGGAAAGTCCGTCTTGGAAGCAGGGTGGAGGGGAAAAGGTACCTCAGGATGTTTACTCACAGAGTAGTTTAAGCAGATTTGCTTTTCATATGGAAGCCTGCTGTTTCCTGATGGGTGCTGATAAAAAGCAAAAGTAACCCACCCCAAAACATTAATTAGCTTGTTCCATAACATGTTGGCTGTAGGTTCCCACCTTTATGCTTTCTTACCAAGTACCAAGGGAGAATGTCTCAAATGCTGCCCTCATCTTCATGGCACTTCTTACGCTGCTGCAGTTGAAGATGGTCCTTCTCCACAATAATGTCAATCACTGATTGTGTTTAATTTAGGGAGAATTCATTTAAATCTGTTCAGCATGACGAGATTCCCTCTCTCCAGAGTAAGGAGAAGATAAGCTGGGGTCTTGGGGCCAGCAGAATGTGATTTAATTTTAAGCAAACTGAAAAAAAAAGTTACTCTTTTTCTACAGGTGAAGTTCTAAAAAATTTAAACAAGTTCTACAAAAGAAAAGAAATCCAAAGACTAGGAGCAGAAAATGGATTAGATGGTAAGAAAATGTTCTAAATTTATTTCCAATGTGAAACCTGTTTATTCAGATACAGTATTAGGTAGAGCTCATCTTTTATGAATCTCAAAACACTGCTTGTTTGCCTTGTCTCTATCACTTGGTTCAAATAACCTTATATATTTACTTTTAATAGCTTCTATTAAGGTACAGTTTTTAATGGACTGCTTCAGTATTTTGGTGGATGTTTGCAAACACTGTTTTCTGGCCCTGGTCACATTCATTTTGTTCCTTGTTTTGACTTTTTGCAGCTCGCCTGTTTCATCAAGCGTTTATAAGCTTTAGGAAATATATCATGGAATCCAGCTCTGTGAGTGCTGATTTGCATATTATTCTCAATGATATATGCTGTGATGCAGGCAAGTATCTGAAATGCTTGTAAAATAAAATGTTACATTTTTTCCTTGGTTTTGACCTGTCTGCTTTACCCATGTACCTGTGGACCCCCTACTATGCTATCAGACAGCTTAAAAATCCCTGCTAGGATTTGTGTCCATCCCAGGGAGTGTCCTGTTCTTAAACCTTCTGGAGTGAAAATGAGAGAGGTGGAGGTGTTGGCAAGAAGCAGCCTGTTGTTTTACAGCATCTCTTCAGGCTGAGATGGAAACAGAACTGTTGTGTTTATTCCTCTCGGCGATCGAGTAGTCACTAGGGGGCACTTGGAGAACTCTCTGCTGGCCAGGTGGCTTTAGGGATTGGGAATACGGCTCTGGCAGTGCTGGTTCCCTGTGGCACTCACAGAGGTGAGTGTTTGCTTGCTTAGTGCATCCAACATCACTGACTGAGGGGTGATGCCAGCTGGGAACAGGAGAACCAGCCTTTTCGAGGCTCTGAGCTGCAGAACTTTGGCACAGTATATCTGTTTTAAAGATGGGAATTTAAAGGTTGCAGTGGCCATTAGTTTTGTCTTCAGAATGTAAATGTGTATGTTTTATATGTTGGCAATCTTAGGAATTTGTCCCTTTTATATTACTTGTGCATAAAACCTTTCACAGGATTTTCTTATTTCCACTCCTTATTTAGTTACATGTGAGCATTGTTTATTTGTGCCTTAAAACTCACATAAATGGAAGTATAAAGGGTTGTTTATTGTGGCAGTTTTAACTCTTTTTTGTTTGAGTTTTGCTGGTCCAAAGATGATAATTGAATATATTAGTTTTTTCAAATTTTCATAATAATTTTGATTTACTGAATACTAATTCTCAATTTAAAAAACCCAGTAGGGACAGTAGAGAAGTGTGACTTGAAATGAGACCTTTAAGGCCACGTGTCTGCTCTGCAAACATTCAGAAGAGTGAACCTGAATGTCTCTTCTGAGTTGATTTCTCTGGTTTTATTTTCTCACTTAGGGATTGGAATCTTTGAATTTTTAACCAGCATCCTGTGTCTTGGTAGCTTGGGGAAGCTGCACAATATTCTGGTCTGCTCATTTTTTTCATTAAAACATTTTGGAAGCATTTATTTTATTTTTATTTTATTCCAAGGCAGCATGTGAATTTAGGAAGCAAAGGCCAAAGCTCTTTCTCATCCAGCTTTCCCCCAGTTTCTCATTTTTTTGAGAAGTTCTTCAGGCATGTAGGCTGACCAGAGTGAATATACTGAAATGAGAGCCAGCTTTTTCGTACCATTGGATTTGAATTACATTGCTTAATGAGTCCATGTTAGCTCACCTTTCTGCAACTGAGATAATTATTGAGCTTCGTAGAGAGCCAAGAAGGGTAAGAATTGCAGATGTGTGTGGTGGAAGTAGTGGAAATTTTTTTCCCAAGTTTATTATGATGGTACACACCGTGAGACAAGCATGCAAACTGAGCAGGGTTTGTCCCATAGGCCACGTGGATGACCTGTTCCCGTTTTTCCTGAGGCATGCCAAGCAGATCTTCCCCATGCTGGACTGCATGGACGACCTCCGCAAGATCAGCGACCTGAGGCTGCCGCCCAACTGGTCAGTGGGGGCAGGGGCTGCACTGCTGTCTTTTCTTAGTGTCATGGAACTTTAGTCTGGGGACTTGAACTTTGTGTGATTGTGCTACATTTTTAGTTCCACTGCTGTTTTTATAATAATTTCTGTCAGGAACTCAACATTTTTACAAGCTGCGTTGCGGTGAATTAAAAGGAAAATAAGGGTATGTCAGCAATGAAAGTCACTGGGTGGCCTTTCCAGAAGGCTGTTTTCTGGCTGTATAATTGGGACGTAGCACAGCAGAGCATTAAAATGTTAATAAACCCAAGGAGAGAGCACTAAGAGGAGTAATGAGAATTACTTTAAACACAATGTGTGAATTTGACTCTGAATCTTTAAAAGCACTGTATGATTTAGAAGAATGTATAAGACATAGTAACCTCTTTATACTGGCTCTGTTTAAGAACTTGATCTTTCTGTTTTCAAAACACATTAAAAAGTCTATTAATAAATAAATATTTAAGCTAACTTTTAGTTTCTCCTGAATCGATATCCAGAACAGTGGATAAATGTTCAACAGATCTGCTTTCTTTGTGTGCATGTTTTAGGTATCCAGATGCCAGGGCTATTCAGAGAAAGATAATATTCCATGCTGGTCCTACAAACAGTGGAAAAACTTACCATGCTATCCAGAGATTTTTGTCAGCCAAATCTGGGATATACTGTGGCCCACTAAAACTTCTGGCTCATGAGATCTTCCAGAAGACTAACCATGCTGTCAGTATGTCATATCACTTCCCAACATCCTTAGCACTGGGACAGTCTCAGGAATGCATGTCTCTAAAGTGTGTGCTTAGACAGGTGCCTTTGCTTTGCAGCTCATGGCAATGCCAGTTGTGCATTAATGCTTTAGGTGAGCAGAATGTTTCCCAGAGGGAACAGCGCTGTCCCCACAGCACATCCTGTGCAATCATCCCTGTAACCTGCCTCCCTTTGCCTGTGGTTTGTTGCTCTCCAGGTTTAGCCAGGCTCTGGTATTAGGTTTTCCAGCATGAGAACCATGCCTTTTTTACCAATGACATTTGTTTTAGCTGGTACACAAAAATTGCCCTTGCTTAACTCCCGTCAACCTTCTGCTTCTATGTTTAAATATATTGCACTTCACCATCGATGAAAAATTCGGCAGACTCAGATGTGTCCAGTTGAAGAGCAGTGCCCTGTATCAGGTTCCAGAGGAAATTTTCATTACTGTGGCCTTTTTTTTTATTACTTCTGGAGTAATAAAATTTTGGAGGCTTCTCACCAGTGTGTTTCCAGCTGTGCAGAACCGGTTCTGAAGCATCAGAACCACACATCACACGTTAATGCAGCACAGGGGATGTGTGTACAGTGGTGTTCACAAATGATTTTGTGATTTCTCTTTTTTTTGGTGTAGAATTTGTAATTCCTCTTACTGGTTTATCCAAATCACACATGAGTAAGATTGGCTTGTCCTAGGAGACAAGTCTTAGGTAATGTGCACCACGTAATTGCTGTGGGTACCATGCAGTGGTGTTCCCTTTTGGTAGTTGCTGCTCTTCATTCCCACGTGTTCAGTGTGTGTGAGAACAATCCCTAAATGGGCTGGAGGAGGCTGGAGCTTGCAAGGCTCCTTCACTGCTGGGCCTTGCTTTATGAGCCCCTTATACTGCAGCTCTTCTGACAGTCCTTTTGTTGCAGTTGTGACGGTTCTGAAATGCTCAGGGGAAGATGTAATCTCCTGCAGGAGTAGGGGAAGGCGTCTAATTACAGATACTACCTTTTCATTATACCTCCAGTCTGATAGGACTTAAATACAGGGCACAAGTCTCAGAGGGCGGGGTAGTTATTTTCTGGAAAAGCTTCCATTATCCTGTCCTAGAAGCTACTGCAAGAGACTGATTTTTTTTTTTTCCCCTTTGGAAAGAGGATTCTGTTATATTAAAGAAACTTAACTTGAGTTTTTTGAATTCCTTTAGAATGTGCCATGTGACCTGGTGACAGGAGAGGAGCGTGTCTATGCCAATGAAGATGCCAGACAAGCTCCTCATATTGCCTGTACCATTGAAATGTGCAGCACCAACACACCTTGTACGTATGCAGAATTGTTTCAGTCCTGTCAGGGAGATCTTTGTGTGTACTATTGCTTGGACTCTGAAATAGCTGTTCCCTTTCACTCTTATTTCAACAATTTCTGAACTATGTTAGAGCAGTTCAAGAAACCTGGATCATCAGAGTAGCTTTCTGGTGGTAGAGGATTAACTTGATTTGAGCAACCTTATTTAGAAAGCCTTTGAGTCCCTTCGTGTGTTGTACTGCTGTACTAGCTTCTCTTCCTTGGTACATCATGTTTTTCTTTTTTATTTTAAGATGAAGTTGCTGTGATTGATGAAATTCAGATGATCAGAGATCCTGCCAGAGGGTGGGCTTGGACAAGAGCCCTTCTGGGTAAGCTGGTTTGTGTTGGCAGTGAACCTGTTTAACTGCAGGTGGCAGGTTAAATTCAAGCTTAGCAGTCAGTGTATTTATAACTTATTACAATATAGGATGGAAAAGAAAAGTGAGTGTTTTTTTCTTCATAGGTCTTCTCCCAGCAAGTTAGAGAGATACTCTGCCCCAAAGGATTTGTCTGTATGGCAGCAAGTTACCTGTCATGTTTTACTTAATGAATGTTTTTTTAAAACTTTATTCACATTCTTCTTTTGGTTTTCCTTCCCTGGATGATATGGAGTCTTTGCTAAATCATACTGTCTTTTTACATTGAGTGTTTTCTAGAAATACGCTTTTTTGTTCAATTAAAACAACACCAAATTTCAGGGATTGCCTTAGGAAGAGATACTGTTCAATGTATGTCAACTTTAAATGTTTTAGTGTTAATTTCAAATGGCTCATTTATAGAACTGCATCAATCTGCGAAATTCATAGAAGAATGCTTGTTTTGATAATTTTAGAGTTTTTCAAGAGGAAATTTTGAAACGTTTTTCCTCGTGTTTTGAACAGAAGTCTGGAATCTGATTCCCTCTGCCCTTGCCCCTTCCCTTCGTTGCTTTTGATGATGAGTTCAACAGAATGTTTCTTCACACTTCCTCTGCCTCCATTTTTTTGCCTTTTCTATTCTGAGCGCATTAGAGATGAATTCATGCAGGAAGTAAAGACACTCAGTTCTGCTGTGGCTTGGGAGTTAGTAAAACGTTAATAGTAAATAAAAGCTTTGCTCCATTTGTTCAGTGGTTGAGGGTACCTCTTGTTTTGGCTGAGTGTGCAACGAGGTATTGGCTGCTCTAATTATCACTCTGATGTGATAAATATAATTTGCGGGTAACTTAAGAGTCAGCTAAAGCTACTGTTGTTTATAAATAAGTAAGATTTTTCCTTTTATTTCACTGGACCTTGTTCAGGCCTCTGTGCAGAAGAAATCCATGTTTGTGGAGAAGCTGCTGCTGTTGACTTGGTGACAGAGCTCATGTACACTACGGGGGAAGAAGTTGAAGTAGGTATTTTAATTCTGAGAAGTGAAGGACAGAACATCAGGTTCTCCTTGCTGTAAAAATGCATTGGTTTTTGAGGGTATCACTGATCAAAGTTATCCTGTGGGAAGCCATTGTTAAAATGATTCTTGGCTTCTGTAAATCAAAGGAGATGTTGCAAAGTTCTTTCTTTTTAAATAGTGGTGCTGTTTTGCTGAAAGACAGTAAGTGCTTTGCTGAGTTCAGAGAAGATAAGTGCTTTGCTGTGTTCCCCTCAGGGAATTTTGCAGGTGCTACAGCTGTTTAGGGGCTTTCTTTACACCTCTGATCTTCCTGGAGGGCACGGTGCCCTCAGGTTTGCTGACTTGACTGGCTTGGTTGATAGTTATTCTCCACACAATGAGGAAAGGAGGTAAATACATATATTTTTAATTGGTAAGGTTCTTTGGAGAAGAGTATTTAAAAACAAAATTTGGTCCCAATAAAGTCCAACCTTCATGATTTCAAGGTGAATTAGCTGTAGCTTCATATGTCTGTGTGTGTTGGGGTGTGTAATTCTGAAAAGGGGGGACCAGTGAGAGCATTCAGATACCTGACTGAAAGCAGACACTCATTTCTTGATAGATCAAGGGGTGTAGCATGTGTACTACTTTTCTTGAATCTAGTTTGCATCTGGAATCCAGTTTACGTGTAAAAATACGTCATACTTTGTTTCTTGAAACAGCTGTATAGTTCTCAGCTTGGAAAGTGCTGCCAGTATGCAAGTGCATAGGGTGTATGTCTCTTTCTCCCCAGGAATTATCCCGTCAGGACTGAAGAGAGGTCCCTCAGTGCTACAGTCACACGTGATCATAAATGTACTGGTTGAGATTTCACAGGAAATTTTTAATTTAAAGAAATATCTGTGACAACTTCAATTGCAGGTCCGGAACTACAAGAGACTTACTCCTCTGACTGTGCTGGATTATGCCTTGGAATCCTTGGATAACCTCCGTCCTGGGGACTGCATTGTTTGCTTCAGTAAGAATGACATTTACTCTGTGAGCCGACAGATTGAAGCCAGAGGATTAGAATGTGCTGTCATATATGGCAGTCTGCCACCAGGTAAAGCTCTCTTCCTTTACTGGTAAAGGAATGTTCTGCTTCTTGCTGCTTTTCTTGTGAAAAAACCCTTGCACTGCCTCCTTTATTTTAAAATAAAGCAATGTAAGTTTCCTAGTTTGGCTTCTCTCTATAGTTAAAGAAGGTAATCGGCTTTCGTTGACTGGTGTTTTAATCTTGGGATTAGACGTTTATTATGTACTTAATTTTGATCTTCAGATAGATATAATTAAATGAGGTCTATCCACAGCTCTGGGGATGATTTAAGTCCCTCCTGCCCCCTTCCCTCCAAAACATCCAAATACCAGTCAAGTACCAGTTTTTTCCCCTCAGCCTATTAAAACAACATTGGGCTTAGTGATGTGTTGTCTTTGATTTGTAAGAAGTTTGCTATGTGAAGTGTTTTGTCATTCTGTTATAGGAACAAAACTTGAACAGGCAAAGAAATTCAATGATCCTGATGATCCATGCAAAATTTTAGTTGCTACAGATGCAATTGGAATGGGACTCAATTTGTAAGTACTTGCAGCAGGTTATAGTATTTTTTTCCTTTGGGTGTTATGCCTCCATTAATTTCCTTGCTTATTTCTTCCCAGTCTGATTAATTTGGCCAAATATCTGCTATGTCTAGATAATACAGTACATACATTTTAATTCTGAAGTAATGATCAATTTGGTTGTCCAGAACTAAACTTCAGTTTTAAAACTGATTCCAAAAGTTGTGGCTCCCTTGGCCTAATTCTGTGTGATAGTGGATAACAGTGCCTACTGGATCAACAAGAGTCACATGTGTTAGGCTGTCAGAGTTGCCAGTCTCTTGCATTTCCGAAACACAGAGCAAGTTCAGCCCAGTTTCAGGTGTATTTTGTTGGTGAAGGCGATGCAGTCCCATTTCTATAAACTACTGATGGTGAATGGATTGGGACCCTACTAGAACCTGATTGATATGTGCAGGGCTGATAATTCTCCTACGACTAACCAGTCCTGTCGTGCCCTTTGGAATATGCTGTGTCCATGGGTAGTCCCTGTGATAGGGATTTATAGAGAAAAAGAAGCTTATAAAAAAGAAAAGGCTTTCATTCTTCATACTGGAAGCAATTTGCAAGAGGAAAAAAAAAGATTTCCTCTTTGTTTTTGTTCAACTATTCCAGGTGTATAAGAAGAATAATCTTTAACTCCATAGTGAAGCCGACCGTCAATGAGAAGGGAGAGAAGGAGATCGACTCCATTCCCACCTCGCAGGCCCTGCAGATCGCGGGCAGAGCCGGGCGTTTTGGCTCGTCCTTCACGCAGGGGGAGGTCACCGCCATGCACCGCGAGGACCTCGTGCAGCTGAAGGAAATTCTGAGCGAGGCTGTGCCCCCCGTGAAGGTGAGAGGCTCAGAGCCCAGTTAGCACCGGCGTGCTCTGGGGCTGGGTTGTGATGTTCCGATCCCAAATTGTTTTTCCTCGTGTCTGTTTACACTGTGGTAATAAAAGTGGATTGTGTCATGTCAGAGTGACTTTGGATAGATGCCCCATTCGGAGGCTTGCGGTGTTGCATTTATACTGAAGCTGCTCTTTTAAGAATTAAAAGCTCAAGCACAGAAGTTCCTAAGTTTCAGATATGTGTGCTAAATAAACTGGAGTCTGTAGCGTGCTTTGGTTTCTTTCTTGCATTTTGTCTTTCTATGTGTTGATTCTAATGCATTAACTTTGAGAATTAATGGATTTTTTTTTTCCTTTATTTTCCCTATAGGCAGCTGGCCTACATCCTACTCCTGAGCAGATAGAAATGTTTGCTTATCATCTTCCTGATGCTACTTTATCCAATCTAATTGTAAGAATGACCAAAATACTAGCTTTTACATTAAAAATTAAGCATTACTTACAGTCACTGCTTTTGTACAAACATACACTTTGGGAACCTGACAGACAGCCTTGTGTGTATTTTCTGTCACTGGGATTCTTCTCTCTGCCACGGCACTGACTGTAAATAGGTTTAGAATGCTTAACTTTTCTGTGCTATAATAAACCTGAAAGCTCTTCAAGCATGTAAATATTTTCAAATGTGTTGAAGGCTGTGTAGCTTTTCATTTCACCTTTTCTGAATTTTAGATGTAGACATCTTGGTCTGAGGCTGAAAATATTAGGGATTGAAATTTTGGTAAATTATTTGAAAACGCATGGGAAATTAGGCCGGTCACATCAAGTTTCTGTATATCTGAGAGCTACCTTATTTTTTTCCCCCATTTCCATGGTTTTTATGGTGAAACAATGCTTGTGTAACTTTGAGAAAACAGATTATATGGAGTCTACTTGATCTCATCCTTACGTGGGTAGTACATCTTTTGGGTGTGCCTAAACATTTTAAAGTAGAAATTAGGCTTCCAATACTGTATTTAAAGAATGGTATCACAGCTTTTAGTAGACTGAGAAACTCTTAGCAGCTTTCATGGATTTAAATGTGCATTATTGTTTCTCTGCTGATGTACTGTTATGTAGCAAAGTCTGTGATTTCTAACCTTGAGATAAAAGATTGTGCCTGGAGACCTCCTGGAAGACTTAGGCTGGTAGGCAGCACATCTTTAAAATTTTGCTATTAACAATTTCTGGGCTACCGCAGAAGTATTAAGATAAGAACCCTGTGTAGTTTTTGATCTCTTAAGTATTCAGTCACATATTTAATTAAGAAACTCGTGTTTCTCTAAAGATGTTTTTAAAAACTCTTTCAAAGATTTACACTGGAGAAATAATTTTGGGGGCCCACAGAAATTCCCCCTGCAGTGTGCCCTGGCATCTCCTGTTTCTCCAAACCTTGGATGTATTTCAGGTTTTCTTTGAACTCCACTATTGCCATACTGTATTTATCTAGTGTTTTCTTTCTTCTAAAATAGATCTGAGCCTGACATTGAGCTGAAGATACCCCAGTTATTGAATTCGATGCTGTAAAGTTAGCTTTTTGGGTCATGCTAAGTGACAAACCTGGAGAAAATTCTAAACATAGTAGTAACTGGTTCCTATGGTGGTGTTCTTTGTGACTAAAATGTACAGTTCCAGAACTTTGTTATTCAGGAGACTAACTGGAAATGTTTAAATAAAGCATAGTGTGTTATGTCTTCTCCTCGGATCCTGTGCTGGAGAATTTCATGCAAGCTCTGCTAAAAGAGTAGAGGGAACTCCCCTGCCCCTTTTTTATTACTGTGGTTGAATTTGATGGTTTTTAGCTGTTCTTTCAGTATAACTAGCATTAGGAACACTATATAATTTTTTAGTTTGGTTATACAAAGCTTAACAACCCCCCTCCTCTAATAACATTCTCTTCACCTGGTTGTGTTTTCACAGGATATTTTTGTGAGTCTCTCACAAGTTGATGGGATGTACTTTGTCTGCAATATTGATGACTTTAAATTTCTAGCAGATATGATTCAGCACATTCCACTAAATCTGCGGTCACGATACGTCTTCTGCACTGCCCCCTTGAACAGAAAAGAGCCTTTTGTGTGTACCACGTTGCTGAAGGTCAGCTGGCTTTTTCCTCAAAAAAATGTGCTGTTTATATTGGAGCAAGTGGGTTTTGGTGCAGTGAGACTGTATCTGCTGTATTTACTGTGGGATTTGTCATTAGGTCATTGGAGAGCATTCTTAAAGTGCTCACAGGCAGTGATATAAAGTATTTGGAGGTGTATTTTTTTTCTAATTGCATTCTTCATTATTTTTGTGGACCAAAGCTTTTAACTGCTGAGACCTGGTTCTCGTGATGTAAATTAAAGTTTGGACAGTTTTTCTGCTGTTCTGCCTCAGAGAATCCTCCTGCTTGTACTCGCAGGCGAGCTCTGAGCTGGGAGGGATCACTTATGTTCCCCAGTCACTTGTGCACTGTTAAGCTTTGCACCACAGTTTGCCTAAAAGTAATCATTAAAACTCAAGTTACTGCTGCTTCAGGGTGTGAACTTGTCAACAAAAGAGAGGAATGTGGGATCAAGGGTGATTGCTGATGTTAGAAGAGTTACGTAGAATTAAAACCCCTGAAAACACAGTGCTGTAAGTTGCTCTCAGAATTATGTCACTTCACTTTTCAGGCCTGGATGAACTGTTTTTCACTGTGTCCCCCGAGTGAGTATTTTGAGGAATTTGTAGTCAGCAGATTTTTCGGGTTTTGGGGATTAATAATTTAATTTGTGACTGTTACTTTGTTAGACAGTATTGCCTTTGTTCCCTTGTTAGGGACTGCATTAAACTTTTTAAATGAAACAGTGTAAAAATGAAACTGATGTAGTGCCCTCAGGTCAGAAATATTAGACCCCTGCTTTTGAAAAAGAGCTAATAATCTTCTTTAAAAATTGAGTGATTGATCAAAGAGTCGAAAAAAGTGTCTTGTTAAGAAAATGCTGAACATTCAGGATGTTGAAGGAACATGAAGGAATGAAGGTGCAGAGGAGCATAATGTGGTGTTGGAGGGAGGTAGGATGTTGTGAATGCTGAATGTTTGTGTGAATTTAAGCGCCATTCCTTGACCAAAAAAACCTATTTCTAGTATCAGCCAGTTAGGAGGCAGTTATTCCAAGTCATCTGAACTTTTGAAAATTTTAGATTTAAATCTTATTTGACTTGTTTTTTCGTTACTTAAAGAGCTGAGGTGTCTGAGTTTCAGAAGGGCTGATTTCTAGTGCAGATTAACCTGTTTGTGTTGTGAGTAGTTTCTTAAGCCAGGGAATACATTTAACATTTTCTCAACCCGGGAACTGTGAAACAAAATAATTAACCAGATAGGAGGAGGAGAATTAAAAAAGACAAAGTCCATCTGCTGTGCTGGATGAAATCAAATGCCTTCAGTGTTATGCTTTTCTGGATAGCTCTGTGCCTTTGTTGCTCAGCTCTGTGCCTTTGTTGCTCAGCTCTGTGCCTTTGTTGCTCAACTCTGTGCATAGCCCATGGACAAATTGTGTTAATGAGGCTCTGGAAAGGAGAGGTGACTCCTGTGTTGAGTAATTAAGTAAAAGAATGTGTGGCATTTGGGCTGTGTAAAACAAAGCAGGTATTTTCTGTATACAGACTCCAGGGAATTTAACTCTTTTGAGATTTCTTCTTTCCTGACTGACTGAGGGCTTTGCTTGTTTTTCAGTTTGCTCGGCAGTTCAGTCGCAATGAGCCCCTGACCTTCGACTGGCTCTGCCGGCACACCAAGTGGCCCTTGGCTGCTCCAAAAAACATCAAAGAGCTTGTACACCTCGAAGCTGTTCATGATGTTTTTGACCTCTATCTGTGGCTAAGGTATTGTCTTTGTGCTCGAAAACTTGTTTTTATTTTCTCCTAGTATTTATGACTTACAGTCCTAGAAGAGCAGTGCCTTCAAGCAGGATGGGCCCCTTTGGCCCTTTGGAGGATGCTGACAAATGCAAGTGTAGTGATGTGGGAGCGAGTCATGGGCTCTGCAGAGAGCAGTTTGTGGCTGACAGAGAGAGAAGGGTAGAAACAAAGTGATCCTGGACTGGAGCAGCTGAAATGCAGCTTATAATACTGTGGCCTTCCCATGCAACATGTAATAAATTTTTTCTTACGTAGTGTGTGTCCCGTTTTTATCCCAGGTGGCATTCCTGGAGTGGAAAGGTTTAACTGGGTGTTGTTTTGCCTCTCTCAGTTACCGCTTCATGGATATGTTCCCTGATGCTGCCCTTGTAAGGGATATTCAGAAGAAACTGGATGCCATTATACAGATTGGTGTGCGCAACATCACGAAGCTGATCCGGGCGTCCCAGTCTGCAGCTGCTCCTGGCACAGCAGAGGTTGTGTCCGAAGACTTTCCCACAGCTAAGAGGGATGCCAGGGTGGCTTCTGACCGTCACGGTGCCAAGTCCCCAGAGGCACTGTCCATTGCAGTGGAGGCTCCAGCACTGAGGAGAGCGAGGAACCCGAGAGCCTCTCGGTCTGGGACGAGGCAGGAGGATCTGAAAAGCTACGGCCGGGGATCCCTTGCCAACAGACTGCTGCGTGAAGGACTCCTGACACAGGAAATGCTGAGGCAGCTGGAGAGTGAGTGGCAGGATCAGCACAGGGATGGTAGATATGGCTTAGGTTCAAAAAGAGATGATCAGCCTAGTTCAAAGGAAACAGGGAAAAAGAGAAAATAGAACCGTGTCCTAATTCTGTTTAGTTTTTATTCGTAAAATAAAATACTATTTTAATAATTTCTTTGGCATTTCATGTTTACACTGCTGCAGCTCCTCAGTGTTTTTCCTTGTCCCGTGACCCATAATGTGAAGCACTCAGAGAAATGGACTTTTAAACTCAGAGGCCATAGGTTTGCTCTTACCACTCGGCTGTGCACTCTTTTCATCATGGTGTTCAGCATAAGTGTATGATCTGCTGCTATGTGAAAATTTGAAGTTGGTGTCTTGCAAGATGTCCTCACATCATCAATAAACATCAGATATGTCACTAGTAGTGAATTAGCTACTCATTCCATCCCTTCCCAAAGGGCAGGGTTTAACAGACAACAAACACGTAATGAACAACCTGGAACAAAATTGGCTCAGAAAGGTGTTGGGAGTCATGTACCTCAAACCTTTGTGTCCTGGGAAAATGTAGAAGGAGGTGAAAAGCATCTGTGTTAATGTGTGGGGAATGATGAAATTCCTGGCCGTAAGAATTTTTGAGTAAGTTTCAGTTCTGTCATCTGAGGGGTAGTTACTGAGACAAAGCAAAATCTGTCCTTGCTCTTTGAACTGTGTTCTTCTAGGGAGAGCTCATCCCACTGATTCAGGCAAAGTTTGAGAGGAGGAAAACCCAAGAAGTTGGATTATGATTTTTGGAGGAACGGAGGAAATGTTAGAAGCGTAGGTATAATTTATTTACTTTTGAGAAATTCGGGTGTTTGTTTCTCCTGGACTTTTCTAACTCAGCTTCAATACAAATTTCTTTGTTCTGTTGCGTTTCATAAATGCTTTTTTTGCTTCATGTGCCAGTTTGTGGTACTTGAATCTTGAGAGGTGTCCTGATGCAGTGTCACTGGGCGATGTTTGAGGCAGCGCAGCACCAGGCTGTGCCTCTTTGACAGACGTGCAGGGGTTCTGTGATTTGGTTTTAGTATAAGTAGCTCTAGGGTGTGCTTTTGAGCTCCCAGTATGGACACTGGAGAGTGGAAAGAATCAGATGCTGAAACTGCTGTGCGTTCACAGAAATGGGTTCCAGCACTGGGACACGTTACTGGGCTGCCTGAGGAGAATAATGCTGCACTGACCATATTGCTGGGTTTGGCTGTGTGCAGATCTGCACAGATCCTGCTTGTGTTAATGTTGGGATACTTGTGAAAGCCAGGCTGCGTTTCACTGTGTCAAATGCCTGACTTTCTGAAATGATCAACCATGTATCTCTGCAGGTTGAGAATTTATTCTGATTGATTCCCCTTTTCTTCCTCCTGGTATTGATCCTTTGTGCTGCTGTTCATCAACAGGTCTGCAGCAGTTTGAAAATTGTTTTTAACAGCTGTTTTCAGTGCATTTCATGTACTCTTCCCTCATTGTTTACTAGAAAGCAAGCAGTGCATAAATGCTTTTAGCCCACATGCTCTCCTGCTGGTTTCATTACAGGACCGGTGGGAAGAGAAAGTTTTAGGTCGTTCCCCTGCAAAGCCCCATCTTTCTTTCCTCCCCCAGGACAAAGCAAGCAGCTCTGCGTGTGTGGCAGTGCCATGTGAGTGTTGTGGGTTTCCCGTTGTGTGGATGAGTAATTGAGCTTTGCTTTCCCAGTGTCCTGAACAGCAGCATGACCTGCACAGAGCGGGAGCTGGCATTAACCCTTACAAGCAGGATCCACTGGATACTGTTCACACTGCTCCTGTGGGATGGGTGACATGACTGAGTGGGCCATATTGCCTCCTTGTCCCTTGGCATTCACTCACTGGAAGGAAAGCTGTAGCTGCTCAAGCCTGCAGGCATGTTTCTGCTCCACACATTGTCCCACTTCCCTCTGGGACTGCGCACTCCATGGTGGACCTGCAAACCAGTGTTTAAAACCACCCTCTGCAAGGACAACTCCTCTGTTCTCTCTCCCCAGAATGTTTGGGGTTAGGTTGCAGGAGACCCACATTGCTGCTGTGCTTGGCTTCTAGCCTGTTATGCTAAATTTACCCTTTAATTGTAGCTAAGCTGCGTACTGGAGTATATTTTTGAGCAAGGAAAGAGTGTCTGGGCCTTGAGGGTGTAAGCCAGCCTTGTGTTTGAGCAGCAAGCCTTGCCATAAGGAAGCTAAATGACTGTAAGCATTCTTTTCTGTATTTTGCTGAGATTAGCACTTGGCTTAACTCATTCCTTGTTTCCATAGTGACTCCATAGTAACAGTTTTAGGAGCTCTGAAGTTTATTCAGGCGTTTCCAGGCCGACTTTATGAAAGTTTTCTTTTCTTCTGAGCTAATGGTGTGGCTGTCATTGACTCCCATTAGAATGGCTGCCAGGTTGGTCCCATGTGGTACAATCCAGATGGATGTGGGGCAGAGTTACCCCAACCATCCGTTTTTAATAAGCCCTGTGGGGCTGTGCTGAAACTTTTTATTTTTAAGCAACATCATTAATATTGTTCACTCCACCTGAGAATGGCATTTGCAAAACTATTTCAGGTGTTCAGATTTCAAGGTTAATTTCAGGCATTCAAGTTAAGAGATGTTTGGAAGTTTCATTCATTGCTTATTTGTGATGCTTCGGATGTTAAATACTGATTGATACAGCACTGCTTGGTAAAAGCCTTCTGTCACTTAAGCTAATGTGCTCTTTTCTGTCTGTGCTGTTTCCATCTCTTTTAAATGGTGTCTGTCCTTGGATTGGATTTTCCAGTCAGTTCCCTCATGTGCTCTGCCTTACTTTCCATCCTGGTGTTGCCCTGTGAGGGGCATATGCAGAATGAATGTATGGATTCCTTTCTGTTCTGAATTTGGATGAACTTGTGGGAATATAGTGGGGAATGAATCTGCTGCTACTTTGATGAGGGGGGAATATATTTTAAAGGTTGGTCTTGGAATAATAAGCTATAATTTCCCCTGTAGCCTTGTCCACTGTCTCCTTGTTATCCTGGGTACCAAACTCAGCAACCAGTGTTGCCACTGCCTTTGATATCTCACCAAAGACAGATGTGTTTCTCCCACAATAAAATGCTTACTGATACAGTACCTCTTTCTGGAGGTAACTGGTGCACATTTAGCTGATGTACTCAAAACATTTATCTGAATTTCCCCACTGTGAGCTGTGAGCTCCTTTCCTCTGCAGGCCTTTGACTGCAAGGCTGTGGGAGGCAGATGAGCACCAGACTCTTCAGATTCTCTGTTTTGCCTTGAGATGGGGGTTGGAGGGAGAACTGCAGGAGAAGAAAGCAGAGCGAGGGGTATTACCGTTTTGAAGTCCGGTTGGCCCTTGAGAAGCGGGGAGGGAAGGTTTGAGAATAACTTTTACTGGGTGCAGCTCCAACAGAGGGGAAAACCAACATTGCCTCAAGCCTCCAAGCTGCGTGTGATTGGAGCTGACCCACTCACCTGGGCCTGGAGAGGTTCCCCTGTTCTGTAGGATCTGTATGAAATGGCTGTACCTTTTTTGGGTGTTGGGCCCTTGGTGCAGTGAAGTGCTGTCTGTGTGGAAATGAGATCATGTCTTGTCTTGTCTTCTCTTGCACAACAAAAGCCGGGAGCCAGGATACCCCAGGGATGAGCGAACAGGTTACGCAGTGATTCTGACACCTCAGGTATTTCACAGAGCTTGCTGCCAGTTTAGGAACATTTGGATCTTTGAGACCCTTTTCCAGTGGTATCCGCTAGAGAAAGAAAGAAAAGAGAGAATGAAAAATAAATCTACTGTATTACAGACACAATGAGGTCTGGATCAAAGTGGGATGGAGCTTGAAAGGTGATGTTTTGAATTTTGCTGGCCAGAGGGGTTGTGACTCGGATGGCATGGGTAAACAATGAGGAGAGAGACGGTCCCTCTGGGAGTCAGTGTCTGACTTCACAAGCCAGCAGTTATTAAAAGATGAATAGAAGAGAAGTGAACCGTGCTTTCTGCCTGGTAGCATGGCTTATTTTCTTCTTTCTTTTCTCCCTCTCTCTTGAAGATCAAAGGCCTAATTTTAGAACAAGCCCTATTTATGGACTGCTCAGCTACTCTGTCTGCTTTACCCTTGTTCTAGAATAGTGGAAAATAAATAGAGCTGGCGGGATCTCCCAATGTCCAGAGCTCATCCCTGATGCAAGACAGGAAGGGAGGGTGTATAAAAAAAAAAAGAGAGAAGAAAAAAAGAAAAATACCTTTCCTAGCAGAGGTTCTGTATAATTTGTCTCTGCAGAGGGAGTTCCCTTCCCTTCCCTCAGCTCTTTCAGTCTTTCCTCGTGATCAGAAGCTGAAAAAAATGTGACCTGTGAGTGCTCCTAATGTTGAGCAGAGCTAACTCCTCCTGATCCGTGTCTTGACATGCCAGAACTGCCAGGACTGGGCAGAGTCCTCTTCCCGGGGCTGGTGCTGAGGATGGAGTTGAGTGTTGTGTTGTGTGTGGATTATACTCCTGTACGTGCACCCACCATGGGGATCAGTTGTACTTCTTTTTTACAATAGCAGGATATTGTTGGGTCCACTCTAGGCTGTGAGTTGATGTAGTCAGACATCCTTTTCTGCTGACTGGCTGCCTCTGCCCTGCTCTGGATCTCCAGACCTAATTTTCTACTGCTCGGTAGTTCTTTGTGTTTCCTCACATTGTTTGGCAGTCCCCTCCCCCTTTCCATTCCCTTTTCTCCCCCTGCTGTTTCTCTAATCTTATCAAAATAACTTTTAATTGTTCACTTGTTCTGTGAAATTTTGGGTGACAGTTGTCTGCCAGTGCAGTAAGTGTGCTCCATCCAACTGAGCAGTAACTGGGGGGAAACACACTGCGTGTAGGTGCACTTTGGGGGTGAGCCTCTGATTGCCCCACGAGAATGCCTTTTGGGTTTTTTTTTCTCTCTCTGTGTCAGCATTTCAGCCACTTCCCTTCGGATGAGGTTTCCGTAGTTTCATATCACTTGATACAGTGACAAAATCCTGGAAACACTTGTGTATTCCGGATGAACTTTTGAGAGAAATGGTTAAAGACTGTGTCAGATTCTGGTGGTGTGAGGAAGCTGCTCTCGCTGCAGGCGCTCTGTGCTGCCAGTTAAAGGCACCTCTCCCATGAGGCAGTGTGATACCCACACTGCTGGCTGCCAGGTCAGTCTGCCCCCTCCCCAGCTTTTACAGCGCTGAGAATCTTCATGGGTATGAAACTTTGTCTTTAGGAGGGGTGGAGAGTAAGTAACCAGTCCCCAGGCTCTGTGCTGGGAATTGCAGCAGGAGCTCTTCCAGCTGGGGACAGGGGTCTGTGTCTCTGCTCCTTTACAGCTGAAGCCTAATTGGTAAAAAGCTGCAGATAAGGGTGCACTGTGCAGAACTGGAGTTCATTCATGCAGAAGAGCCTGTCTTGCAGATGGGAGCACTGAGCAGAGGGAAGAAACCTCCTCAAATCCTGTGTAACTCCTGATTGCCGGCAGTGCTTTGCTGGAGGCTGCTGTGGTGGGAGCCCGGCAGCCCCCCGAGGGAAGCAGGGCCACTGCATAGCAACTGCATTGCCAAGTGGTAACAATTCCCAAGTGGGGCTGTCACAAAATCGATTTTTCTCCCCTTCAGCTTGGCAGCTCTCCAGGTGCCTGCTCTGGCACAATGAAGTGTGTAGCTGGGGAGGGAGGGACTTTGGGTTGATGGCTGGGGGGGGAGATACAGGGAGACAGAAGTTTAACCACTGAACCGATCACACTGGATGGATTTATTTCTGGACTCAGTTTCCCAGGAACTCCACTATTCCACTCTGGGGGAAATGGCTCAGCTGAAGTCCCTCTAGCTCCAGCTTCGTGAATAAAGACCTGTGGCACTGGAGTTAATCACAGCAGCTCTGTCATACTGACTCATCCATCTGCTCCAAGACAATGTTTGCCGTCCACTTGCTGGCTTTCCATTTCACAAAGCTAAAAGAGGATCAGATAAAAAAGGTAAGATGCAGCATTGGCTGATTCCTATTTTGAGAGCCGTTACCCAGATACAGAAGGGTCTGCAGTGTGTAATGCATTCCATATAATGGCATTATCTACTAAAGCCATTTGGCCAGATGGGGTGAGAAGTATTTAAACTCTAAACCACCTGACGAGTGTGAAAATAGCTCTGGTTGGTGCTTTTCCCTGCACAGTTGTAAGTGCTTCTCCAGTAATGGAGCAAGTGATCCTCAGTAAGGAGAAGTGCTTCAGCTTTCACTGGTGTGGGGTGGTGTAGTCCAGAGGGCAGAAAGGAACCTCTTCCTGAGTTGTTTTGTAAGTGTAGCAGGAAGGATGGGATTTCTCAAACTGAGTAGGAATCAAGAGTCAGTCACGTAGCAGGCATAGGGAAGACTCCTGGAGTCTTCGGGCCAGGTCTGCTGGGACTCAGGGGACATTTCCAACTAGTATACGTGTGGGAGAAGTGCCTGTGCATCCTCTCTGGTTGTCCAAACTTGGCTAATCACTGATGTTTATAGATGTGACCTTTAATTACAGTTGGAAAAGCTTGAGATGGCCCAGATCTGAAGCCATCAGAGTGAGCTGCCTAATGCTGCTCTTCCCTAATCTACTTTCATGGCCACGCTGGAATGGGTTTTGGGCTCAGGTCCATCCTGAGACCACGTGGGACCTGTAAGCTTCGTGGGTCAGTGGTCCTCTGGTTTCTAGACATGTCCCCTGCGGGTCCTCTGTGCTCATGGTGTCTCCCTTGAGTGCTGCCATTGCTGCCAGGCTCTGTCCTGGTTTTCCAGCCAGCTGGAGGTGGGGCTGTCCGTGGATGCGTGGCGGGAGATCCAAGGTCCTGGTGTGTGCACCACTGAGCTCACCAGCAAAGCCAGCAACACGGGGTTCTCTTCTCTGTGCCCTAAATGTGTGGTGGTTTGTTCTTAGAAGGGCTTCTTCTACTCACTCTGCTTTGGAGAGAGGCATTCCAAGAAAGGCGGTGGCATCTCAACAGTCGGAATGTCTTCGACTCAGTCACAGCCCTTTTGTCCCTAGGATTTAATGTGATCAGAAAAGGGCCCCAATGCCCCTTTCTTGTGTGGAGGAGCTGAACTAAAATCTCTAATGCAGGCAGTGCTATTTCTTCTTACTTTTTACTAAGAGAAGAGACCTTGTGGGGCAGTGCTTGGGTGGAGAGGGCTCTTCAGAGAAACATCCAGTGTGGAGCTGAGGGAGGACTTCCCTGAAGTGAGGAAAGTGGAGAGGAGAGGGCAGAGGAATTCTGGCAAAACCATGAACTGAGTCTTTCTGCTAGGTGCAAAGTAGCCCTTCCTGAAGGCAAGAAACCACATGCTCCTTAGACTTCTCTTTCAAGGAGCCTAGGGTAGGCTGTAGGGAACAGAGTTGATTTCTTGCTAATTAGAAAGAAGGATTGCTTTCCCACCTCTCCCTCCCCAGGCTTATGTACTCTGTGGTGGCAAAACCAAGAGCCTCTCTGCCATGAAAACAGTGCTGTTTTTATGTAATTCAGGCAAGGCTCTATTCTGGTGCTGTGGGAGGGAGTTTAGTGTTGCACAGCCTGGCCATTCCTGTGTTTACAAGCCAGCAGTATGTGAGCAGGGCCTAGCTCTGGTTGTAAATCAGGCTGGCTTTCCTGGGCTCTGCCTTACCTAGTTCCTTGGAGAGGACTATCTGCTCCTATAGCCGTAGGTAAACAGGGCGGGGAATGCAATTTCTGTGGGGAGCAGGGAGCCTGTGCATGTTCTCTGCAAACAGACTTGGTAATTTTTATTACTCTCGAGGTTTTTTTCCACAGGGACTTCTGTCACAAAGTTATTTGGGTCTGTGTCAGTGTGTGAGTGCTGTATGTCTCCAGGCATTGTATTTTCTCCAGAAAAGCAGTATGGGTGCGTGGGCTGAGGTGATGGATCCTGTAGAGTGGTGGGGCCTCAAAAAACCCTTGGAGGAAATCAAGTGCACCTGTAAACCAGGGCTACAATGACAAATCTAAATAATGGCCTTTTCAAGGCACAGCTGTATCCAAAGGCAGCTGCTGCTCTTGGATAATCGCATTTTGTAGTCTAGCGCTTCCTTGTCTGTGTATGTTAGGTAAGTGCTGGAGTGACTTTCAGGGTCCTGGTAGTTCAGGTTGCTGACCATCAGTTTAAAATGGGCCTGTGAATAGGTAACTCGTTTGTGCCTCATGAAAATAGGTGACCAGTCCAAATTGCAGCAGAGGCTAATTTATCTACAACCTGCATTCCCCTCTGTTTAAACAATGCAGCTTTTTTAATCCTGTCTTGTTGCTGATGGCACTTGATTTGTGCCTGTTCTTCCAGCCCTCCAGATCTCTCTCTGTGTAAATGGGACGGAAGAAATGTTCTGAAGAGATAAAGCAACATAACAACATAGCCCATGGTGCAAGAGCTGAGTGTCTGTGCTGGCAAAGCATCGGGGACTGTCCCCCCTCTCTCCCCTGCCCGCTGCCCCTGGGTCTGAGGCTCATGTCGTGGGGAGCGGGATGTGAACAGGAATTACCCTGCAGGGGACATCCAGCTGTTTGGAGGACACAATTATTAAGCCTGCATCATGTTCATTACAGCACCAAACTCTGGCTCCCCAGTGAAAAAGCTTCTGGATGTTGACAGATTGTTATTTTGCTTTGTTAATCCTCTATTGTACCCAGTTTCTAAGACACATTACTTACAGCCTTGCAGGTAAATATCAGTGCCAGCAGCATGTGATCCTGAAGCAGAAAACCTGTAATTTTTCCCTGATGAAGCTGTGCATAAACACTGATTAGCTTTTCTACCAGTTTATCAGAATGAGCTACTTTGTAGATGCTTTTGATTCCCTTTAAATTCAACTGGCTTTTGTATTGATGTGTGCAGTGAGTTACAGACCCTTAAGAATGGGTACTTACTGCACCCAAAAATGTATGTTAGATCCTAGAATCACAAGAGAATGGAGGCTAGAGCTGGAATGAGTAAAAGGCTTTGAGCTCCTGCCTGGCATTCCAACAAAGTTAATTGGCTGTGGAGTGAAGCAGTAGCTGAATAGATGTTTTCGGGTTGTGGCTGACACGCTTGGGTACTGATGGCGTTTTCTGGACCTGCCTCAGAGAAGTCAGGTTCTCAGCAGCTTGAGATACTTTGCAGTTCCAGTTCATGACACGTATCGGAGGAGAGGATGGTGTAAAAGCAGCTCGTCAGGGTCTCAGGAAAGTCTCATGGGCTTTTGTGTAGGTTGGCAAGTTACTGAAGCATCAGAAAAGATGGCCAGCTTTTGGAGAGTAATTCACCAAGGCTGCACTAAACATCGTCAAAACAAAGATTTTAGAAGAGTAAATGTTCTGATGATGCCCTGGAGCTTGCTTGCACTGACAGTCGTGCTGCTGAGGTCAAAAATGAACCGAACAATCGGCAGCTGCTGAGCGCTGAGGACCTGTTTGCTCCCGAGTGACACCTTTGCTGTTTGCAGGTTGACAGGTACCTGTATCCCCTGCGGCTCTCTGACGATGTCCTGCTGGACGTGATGGCTCGTTTCCAGGCTGAGATGGCGAAGGGGCTGGGCCGGGACACAAACCCCACGGCGACAGTGAAAATGCTGCCGTCGTTCGTGCGCTCACTCCCCGACGGCTCTGGTGAGTTCCCCCTGCCCCAGCTCCGCAGGGCTGGGCCAGGAACATGATGGGCTGCTACCAGTCCTCCAGGACAGCACAGCAGAGGCACAGGGCCCCCAGTGCCTTTGGGTGTCTCACTGAGCAGGTGGGTGTATATTGAGAAGACAACAGCCTCTGGCAGGGAGTTTTTTCCTTGCAGCAGGTGGATCTTGACCCAGTGCTGCTTGTTTGAGGAAAGGACCTCCTAAGTGCTCTGAAACAGCCTGTTCCTGGTGCAGGCCTTGCTGTAGGAGTTGTGGCTGGACATGGCAAGGGCAGCCTCTACAGCCCAGAGCCTGCAGTGCAGTGTGCTGCTGGTGTGGGCTGTGGCCTGGCTGTCTTGGAGCTACAGGGAGGGCAGGATGCTGCAGGGAAACCCCTCAAACTGCCACATGACAGCGATGGTTGTGTTCTCAGACCTGTGATCCCCTCTTGGCTCCCGACAGCAAACCCTACTCTGCTTTTGCTAATGCCCCAAAAAGTGATCCCCTCCTGCCCTTCCTTGCCTTCTGCATTGGGAAAATCTGCTTCTGGATGGGATCTACCAGGAAGCTGTCTGCTCTGTTTCTTCAGCTGGATCCTTGTTTCTAGTTGTTCCTGAGACTTAAAAGAGAGGGAGAAAGTGCAAAGGTGTCCTCTGGGAGGATGTGAGGTCAGGTGGGATCCATCTTGTTTGAAGGAGTGTGCACATCCAAAATAACTCCTGGCTCAGCTGGCTCCTGGAAGTGCAGTCTGACAGAAAATTAGGTTTTTCCCAGATTTAACCAAGTGAATTTGTGCAGGACTCTGTGTCTGGCCTAGGTAAGGACTTGGTATATACCAGCTGTGCAGAAACCTGAAGAGAAGTGTTAGCTTTGTACCTCTTTTCCAAAGGACTTTATTCCTTTTGAAGTTAATTTCCCTGCAGTTAAATGAGAAATAATGGCTTTAATGGCATAAAGGGAATATTTGGAGAGAAGTCCCTTGAAATGAGGTATTTCTGAGAGAAACTGTATGCACTGCCTGGATGGAAGTGGGCACTCTTCCTTTTGCTACTACCTTCATCAAAGAAGTACTTTCTTAACCCCTGCATTTTCAGTGACCATCACTGGTCCCGAGGTCTCATGTGGCACTGACGCTGTCCTGAGACAGCAGGGAGCCCCTGAGGTCAGGAGACTTGGAAAATGGCTTGAGGTGTCAACACTGTTGCAAGACTTTGTGTTCCTCAAGGCCAACTTTGGGCAGTGCTCCCCTGGCCTGTGCCCCCCTTCCCCACGTGTCAAGGACATGGATTTTTTCCATTTGCAATAGCAAAGAACCTTCACATTTTTCTGAGTGACCCAATTTGCCTCCTCACCTTAGTGATAGCTGGCCATGGTGTTACAGGTAGAACTTCCCTGCTTCTTTCCCTTTCAGGGCCAGATTTGATAAAATGTAGTCAGGTGTTTGGACTGTGGAACAGAGCTCATGCAAGATTAGGCACATGCCACTGCATTTTGCTTTTGGGAAGGGCCTTCTCATGTATGGGGGATAAATAATTGTTTTATTGTAGCAGTGAGGCCAACCTGTCCTTCCATTTGAGGTCTCCTGCTTGAGAAGCATATGTTTGAGCTATGACTGTGAAACAAAATGGTACTTTTACAGAAACACTTAAAGGCATTTGAAAAGGATTGTGTTGCTTGACTTTGGGTGGCAAATTAGTCTTGCCCCACTTGGAAGTTGACTTCTGCACTAAGACTGAGTCTTAACATGTCACTGCAAATCCTGCATCCTTTGCTGGGTGTAGGTAATGATCTCACACTGATTCTCCCACATTTCAGTGACAGATTTGCAGCCTCTCTGTGCTCTGCTTGGGTTTGCACTCGCTTTGGGCCTTTTTTACTGAGAAGCTCATCCTTCTGCAGCTTGAAAACGTGCTGCTGTGGAAGAATCAGGGTGGGCAAACCCAGGCTGCTAAATAGAAGTTGAATTAGCTGTCACATAGCAAGCTAACAGGAGGGACCTGGCACCCTGGCTTAGGGCTTCCAGCTCTCGGCCTTCCCAGTGATGTTGCCGGGCCCACGGGATAAAGATCTGCTGTGATGGGGAGGGAGAACCTGTGGTGAGGGAGGGCCCTGGGCTGTGCCTTCAGTGTGGCATCTGAGCCGGGCTTTGTGGCCGTCACTGGTGATGGTGCCCGTTTGTGTTGCAGAGAAGGGGGACTTCCTCGCCGTCGACCTGGGGGGCTCCCAGTTCCGTGCCCACCAGGTGAAGGTGTTTGATGACGGGAGGCAGAGCAGCCAGCTGGAGAGCAAGTTCTACCCCATGCCCAAGGAGGTCACCCAGGGGAACGGTGCCGAGGTAGGGCACTGCTGTGGGGCTGCTCTGCTTGAGCACCCGCCTGCGGGACACAGCCTGACCCTGTCCACTCCTCTCTTGTGCAGCTCTTTGATTACGTTGCTGACTGTCTGTTAGACTTCATGGAGACCAAAAACCTGAAGCATAAGAAGTTACCTCTTGGCTTTACGTTTTCTTTTCCGTGCAAACAGACCAAATTGGAAGAGGTAAGATGCATTAAAAAATACTGTTGGCAAGCTGAGCTCCTTGCAGGATCAGTAGAAGCTGATGAATGGATGTGTTACCCTGGGACTTTTTTGTGGGATCGTGTTTACATTGCCCTCTGAAGAAGGCATGGATTAGCATTAGCATCTAACTAGACTACCTTTCAAACACTCATTTCTGATCTCAGGGCAACACGATCTTTAAGCTGAACTACTCTATTACTTAATCACTACCTAATTCCACGGGAACCACGTACCCTTTTAGGAAGACTGTTAGACTGTAAAACACATAGTTTTGTGTCCTGAGGCATCTTTATTTTTTTTAACCACTCTCAATTTTTTATTTACAGTTAATTCTAAATAGGAAAGACCTGTAGCTGAGCTGTTTTGAGACCTCATGGGGAAATGAAGGGCTGTTTGCAATTATTTTGCGTTTTCTCATTCTGGCCTCCCTTATTCCTAGGGATCTGTGCTTTGGGTCCCAGTCCTGCAAATGCTTTGTGTTAATACTGTTAGTCTGTGATGAGCATCAGGAAAGCTGCACGTGCTTTACACAAAGCACAGGGAGAAGCATTTGCAGGATTGGGGCTTTATGACTGTGCCCGTTCAGTTGTGTTGTTACTCACAGGCACCCCAAGCTAAGCTGTTGACCCAGTTTTAATGTGTGGAGAGACACAGTGGGCTTCTCCACAGCCTTTGTTCTTGGTTGGCTTTGTGGCAGGTTTATGTGCTAAAGCTGGAGCTTTTGGGTCACCACACCGTTACTTTTCAGGGGGTTCTTCTTGCCTGGACGAAGCACTTCAAGGTCCGAGGGGTTCAGGACACAGACGTGGTCGCCTCCCTGCGCAGGGCCCTGCAGAAGCATAAGGCAAGCTTTGTACCCACAGGAGCTGAACCTGCTGCGTGGCCTCAGAATGCCCTCCTGGGAGAGCAGCTCTTGGTGTGTGGGTCCTTTGGGAGCTCTCAGGCACCCTCCAAGGATGTCAGTGACAGTCACAAGTGATGGTGACAAGTGTCCAACATGGCTGTATATTTAGGAGATCTGACTCTCCCTCGGAGCTGGAAGTAACAGGTTGCCCCAGTAGCAGCGAGGGCACTGCACACTGATAAACCAGACTGGGACAGCATGGCCCCACTGTCTGAGCTAAAGGGCATCTGTTGTGAAACTACTGGGTGAGATATAAAACACTCAGTAGTTTCACACGCCTGTGTTTCACTGCCTGGGCTTGTGGGATGAAGGTTGGTAGGGGGAACCTGTCATCTCAAATTGGCACACCTAACTCTACCAGGGCTTGCCTGGCCACCTCAATTTGTGGGATGGAGTGATTGAGTGTCATTTTTAAGATCGTAGTTAAATTTGCCCTTGAACTAGTATATACTTAAAACAACTTTGTGTTTTAATATTTTGGAAAGCTTTGTTTTTCATGTTTGGTGCTATTGGTAGCGCCATCTAAGAAATAAAAAGCATCTTTCCGTATCTTCATGGCTTTGTGGTAAAGGAGGAAATTCTGTTTTCTCATGTGGCAAAAACCCAGCCTTGATTTTGGTTCACTTCTTTTTCTGCATCTGCCTCCTAGTTCATCAGTAACAAAGGCTCTGAGACTTCTGGGTGAGGTGTGGCCTCCTGCTAGTGCTGGCACCTGAGTTACACCACTGCTTCGATAGGTGTGAAAGGAAAACTGCATAGCCTTGATGGAAAGGCTTTTTACCTGAGTGTGATATTGGTGATAATTGGCCACAGCTGCATTCATGTGTGTATATTTTCTGTCGCATTTGGTGGGATCTGCTCAGGTGGTCAGGCATCATCCTTTCGCACAGCCCTGTAAGCACGGGATCACACCATCCAAACCAATAACATGTGGCTTTTCTGGCAAATGAGGTTGTATTGGGGAAAAACAAATTCTTCAAACAAAAGCCCTGGCTGGTCAAGCACTTGAGAATTCAGAGGTTTTTGTTATTTTACAGGGTTGTGGGGATAATGTTATAAAAGGAAGTAGTGTGTCTTTCTGCCAAGGAGCTTTCCTGAACCAGGCCTCCAAAGTGCAGCCCGGGGTGTCTGTCTGCATGCTGGTGCTTTAACACACAGCTTTCTTCCCTGTTAATCACCTCTCTTTATGCTGTTAGGACATAGATGTTGATGTTTTGGCACTGGTCAATGACACTGTGGGAACCATGATGACCTGTGGATATGATGACCAGCGTTGTGAAGTTGGACTCATAATTGGTAATTTTTTCTGTTCACTGAGTGGGTTTTTTTTTGCCCTCAGTTGTTGGATTCTAATGAATCTGGAGTAGAAGGGAGTTTCCCAGTACAGGAAAGAGCAGAAAGAAAATGGAAAATACAATGGTTAGATTTTTCAAGCCTGGCTGCCTTCTGTAAAGCAGCTGTTTTTATGCTGATCACATTGCCATCAAATGCCAGAGTCCCCATTTTGTCTGGGTTCAGTTGTGACCAGCATACTAAACTTTTCTGCTGACTGTATAGAAAATTACTGTGTGTCTGTCCAGAGAAAGAAATTCCTCTCACGTCTGGTAGTTAGAATCAGCTACACTTTCCGTAGTTTCTCCATTTTGTGCACTGGGATGGCTTTTTTAAGGCACGTGGAAGTACATTTGAAAAAGAAAAAAAAAGTCTTTAAACAAGCCAAACCTTGGAATAATTTCCCTGTTTTTTCTCTCACTGTGAAATGATGGTTTTACAAGTACAGGTGGCCTATATTAGCATCCTGTACCGCAGGGTTTTGTGTTTGTACCTTCTTGCAAAGGCAATATACTGACTTACTCCCAAACACGTGGACTTGAAACGAGCAAAAGGCGAACCTGGAACAAAGAGTGATTTATCTGCATGTCTCTGACGCCCCCAGGCACCGGCACCAACGCCTGCTACATGGAGGAGATGCGGCACATCGAGCTGGTGGAAGGGGACGAGGGCAGGATGTGCATTAACACCGAGTGGGGGGCCTTTGGAGATGACGGTGCTCTGGACGATCTCCGCACCGAGTTCGATCGGGAGCTTGATCTGGGATCTCTCAATCCTGGGAAACAGCTGTAAGTGATTCCCTGACTGACTTGCACTCCAGGTGCATTTCTAGCCTATGCCAAGAGCCCCTTTGGACCAGGAATTGTTTCAGTGAACCTGAGTTAACTTGGACCTGGTCCTGTCTTATCCAGACCTTTCTGGGAAGGGTGGGTACCTTGCACACCTCTCTGCCTCAGGCCAAGGGATTGCTGCTGTGGTGGCTCATGTGTTGTTAAAAAGAGGTGATTGCTCTGATATAATTCTGTGGAGGGCTAAAGAGAGGAGCTGGTGAAGACCTGTAATCCTTCCTGTGCCCCCTTCCAGGTTTGAGAAGATGATTAGCAGCCTGTATTTGGGAGAACTTGTAAGACTCATTCTCCTAAAAATGACAAAGGAAGGTCTACTCTTCAATGGGAAAGTGTCAACAGCTCTGCTTACCAAGGGCAAGATTGAAATGAAACATGTGTCTGCAATGGAAAAGTAAGAACCTGCCATGTGCTCTTTGAGAGAAGCCACTCTCAGTGTTAGTCCTTCACAAGCACAGCAAATAATAATGAATGTGTAATTACAGTCTGTCAGTGCTGGGAACAATCCTGAATCAACTTGATTTTGCTTCTGCCAAGGAGAAAAGCTGACCTTTCTGTAAGTGGGATTTGGTGTAAGATGAAGTTTTAGCAAAGTACCAGAGTAGCCAATGTATTGCTGAGCATCGCAGAGGCAGGTTGTTTGAATAACCTCTTCGCAGACCAGAAGACATTGTTGCAGTTTTTGGCTTCTCTGGTGTGGGAACGCTGGGGCTGTGGAGGTGTAGTACAGATTCTGGATCAGCTAACGAATGACTACATGGAAAACTCTTGGATTCCGGTGTTTTGAAGAGGAATCCTGGTCCTTATTGTCATTCCGGGAATGATTTTCTTTGTTATCTTGAGCGAAGCTGTGCATCCATTCCTGTGCTCCACTTCTATGAACTATTTTATCCCTTCTTTATCTCTTCTTGGCTAAATAATTAGTAAGGCTCACCAAAAGCTGAACCCCAGAAAGCAGCATCCTAAAATTCTGGTCTCTCCCCTGGGTACTTTTGGGAATAGTGCAGGAGAGACACTACTGGCTCGTGGGAATCAATTATGGTGCTGCCTGCTAGGTGGTCCTCTCTTTTCTCTTTGAGCCAACATGCAGCTATTGCTTTATGTGTTGCCTTTGCATTAGGTGCTGTATTCTTTTGTTTTGGGGGTAGGTACAAGGAAGGTCTGAGCAACACGAAGGAGATCCTGACGGAGCTGAGCCTGTTTCCCTCTGAGGAGGACTGCGTTGCCGTTCAGCACGTGTGCACCATCGTGTCCTTCCGCTCAGCCAACCTGTGTGCTGCCGCCCTGGCCGCCATCCTGACCCGCCTGAGGGAGAACAAAAAGCTGCTACGGATGCGAACCACCGTCGGGATTGATGGGGGACTCTACAAAACCCACCCCCAGTGAGTAGCCACAGGGGGGTTGGTAATTGCTGGCCACGTGTTCACGTGTCAGAGAGTCTCCATCTGCACGTGTGTGTGCCTTTGGAGAGAACTAGTGGTTTTGCTGCAGGTTTGGGGTGAGATCTGACTGGCTTAGTTACTGCAAAGCTGTCTCAGGAGCTTTGGAATTTGGAGCGGTGTGGGAAAAACATGACACTTGGAACAATGGCATCTGGGGAAGTGCAATTGGTTTCTCAAGTGACTCCTGGGCCTCCAGAGCACTTGCAGTTCACTGTGGGTTTTTAATTTTCTTTTTTTCTCCCCCCACTACCTTCTTGTTTTTGAACCTGTGCTTTCCCAAACTGGAAACTTGCTCAAATATTTCTCCCAAACTGGATGGAGATCTGATTCCAGAGGGAGACTCACACCCTCTGTGACCGTTGCCTGGCTTCTCTCCAGTGTCCCTATCCCTTGACACTGACTCTTGTTGAGAGTATCTTCACATTCCTGTAAGTGTTCAGGTTCTGCAGAGCAGCGAGAAATCAGGATCGTTGTTCCCACCTCCCGGAGCGGCTTCTGACCTCGTGCTCCTCTTGCCTGTGCTGCAGCCTGTGTGCTGCTGGGGGTGTGTGTGTGAAGTAAACCGTGCCCAAAATGCCTGTGAGGGTCTGAGGGGGCTCTCTGTCCCTGGCAGATACGCCAAGCGCCTGCACAAGGTGGTGAGGAGGCTGGTCCCGACCTGCGACGTGCGGTTCCTGCTGTCCGTGAGCGGCAGCGGGAAGGGGGCTGCCATGGTCACGGCTGTGGCACGCAGACTGGCTGCCCAGCGCAGCCACATCGATGCCACCCTCGCCCCCTTCCTGCTGTCCCTGGGTACCCTCAGAGAAGTCAGGAACAAAATGAGGACTGAGCTGGAATACGGGCTGAAGCGAGAGACACAGGCCAATGCCACCGTGAAGATGCTGCCCACATACGTCTGTGGGACACCAGATGGGACAGGTGAAGTTATTTTCTGATCACCTGGAAGTGGTTCAGGAAAGCTGCTCGTCTGTTTTCTGGGAGAAGGGAATATGACAATCTGGAAAAAATGCCAGGGGTATTTATGTTGTTAAACCAGAGTTTCCTGGCTGTCCCTTCAGCCCCACACGAGCACTCAGTGGGATAAGTGCCATAGGGAGCAGTGTGCTCTTTTTGACATGGATGTCTTGGGGATGTGTGGCAGAGTGTGCCATTCTGACTGGCAAATGTGTTACGAGAAGCACCAGAATTAAATACCTTTCTCCTCCTGCAGAGAAAGGAAAGTTTCTTGCCCTTGATCTTGGTGGCACGAATTTCAGGGTTCTGCTGGTCAAAATCAAAAGCGGGAGAAGATCAGTGCAAATGTACAACAAAATCTTTGCCATTCCTTTGGAGATCATGCAAGGCACAGGGGAAGAGGTAATCTCTAATGGACGTTTAACTGATCCAACCAGGGCCCGTCGTATGGGATTCCTTGTGAGATTTACGTGCTTTTGCTTCCCTTCCAGCTCTTTGACCATATTGTCCAGTGCATAGCAGAATTCCTGGAGTACATGGGGATTAAAGGTGCTCGGCTGCCCCTGGGCTTCACTTTCTCCTTCCCGTGCAGGCAAGCCAGCATTGACAAGGTGAGAGCTGCAGGACACAGTGGCTCAGATGGCAGCTGTGCAGCTTGCCTGGTGAATGACATCGATTTGGACAAGGGTGACTTGTTGGTTTGGGGACTAATTTGGTCTACTGTGCAAATTAGTTGTGTTTCATGAGAAAGTTATCATCCTGTGTGGATATGGGAGGTGGAACTTTAACTTCCTGTATCTGGTAAGAGGTGGATGTTACTTGCTTTTATTCTTTAAAGATTAAGCCCTCATGACAGCGAAATGAGCTGCATATTTTTAATAGCCCAGGAAACTCCTTATGCTGCCTTAAGTCTTCAGTGGCAAGAGGTAACAGGTGCTTCCTTCTGATTGTTCAGCTATAATCCCAGGGTGTTTTCCAAACCCTGCTGCAGAGCTCTGACTGTACAGCTTCTGCAGTACATTAGTTTCTTCTTGTTGAGTGTCAGTGAACAGACCTGAATTGGCTTTTGGACAGATGTATCTTCATCTTTCCAGATCTGATGTAAGAAAAGATTATTTTGATGCATTTCCAAAGAGGGGCAGGAGGTGTTGTGCTTAGTTCCAGTGAAATATGGGGGATATTGGAGAAATGAGGGTCTGCTATTTTACTAAATGTTTTTATCTCCTGGTGGCTTTCACAGTAGCTTATAAGCCTGGAAATGAGTCTGGTCTGTCTAAATTTTCAGCTCACAGTTGAAAGTATAGCAATAGGACTTGGCCTTTTGTGGAAACATGAATCCATATGCCTTCCCAACTTACAGCACGGTATTTAGGTCTTGACAAATAACTGGGAAACAAATTCCACACTATTGGTGGCAAACTTGAGTGAGAGGAAACCGTGTCAGGGTCTCAGAATATGTAGCCCTGTGTGCTTGGTCTTTTACTGTTGCCAGAACTTGAGGGTGGTTTTTAAGAGCAGCTTTTTCTCCCAGTTGCCTCTATTTTCTTTTCCTTATTTGGATAGACAGTCCAGAGCCAGGTTCCAAGGAAGGCTAATTACTTCATGTAACCTGGAAATCAACCTCTGTCAGGCCAGGTTGCTGTCCAAAAAGAAACACATTAGTGTTGCCTGGATTGTGGGATCACACCAAGTGTCTTTTGGTACCTGAGCCAAAAATTAACAGTAGATGTTCATGAATGTTTGATGGGTGCTTAATTATTTAGAGCAAAAGTATTTTTTGCAGGCAGATAATACAATGGCTGTGTGCACAGGAGGTGAGATGAGGTTTTCCAAATAGAACTTATAAGGCACTGAGTGCAGTGCCTTGTTAAGTAGATGTATAAACCTGGAGTCACTGCCACCAGCAGCTGAGTAACAAAGATACACGTGCACACACTCTACACTGGACACTCACAGTGACCTGTCGAGGGAAACACATTATTTAAAATAAAAAAAAGGGTTGGGGTTGGAGGCAGGAAAAGACTGATGCTTGGAATGTACAGCTCCCTGTCTTCACTTAGGGTTTTCTTTCTCTTCTGTTTCAGGGAACACTGGTGGGATGGACAAAAGGATTCAAGGCAACAGACTGTGAGGGGGAAGATGTTGTTGACATGCTGAGAGAGGCCATCAGGAGAAGAAATGTGTGCTATTCTTTTCTGCTCTTTTTGGTGTAGTTAATGCCCCCTCCCCCTTCCTCTGGTGTTCCACTACTGATTGTGACTTGTGTTTTTAGGAGTTTGACTTGGACATCGTAGCAGTGGTGAATGACACCGTTGGGACCATGATGACATGTGGATATGAGGATCCAAACTGTGAGATCGGCCTTATTGCAGGTACAGTGATGTTGAAGTGACCAGCATGAGAGGCAAGCACACATGCAGGTGCTAGGCTTTGGAATCTGTAAACCAGCATCTTTTATTTGAGTTGGATACATGGTGTTACTGGTCACTTGGGGCTCTTGGCAGATTTGTGTGATGTTCAGTAGGAGACATAACACCTGTAGCAGGTAGGATCCTGAATCTACTGGACTTTTGATCACATCTCTGATGGTGCCTAAGAAGTGTATGCAGGGTAAAAGAATATGGGAATAGCAGATTAGAGCATGAATTCTTGTTTTGACAAGTGTATTGATGTTTACTGTGTAGCCAGGTCATAGACCTTGGAACAAGCAAATGTTCTTAAAAATCTTGAATGAATTCTTTTGAGGCTTTTTAGAAGATTCCCCCACTAGGTTCCTCCAAGTTTTGATCCAGAAATGTGTCTAAATATAGAATCATAAAATGGCCTGGGCTCTTGACAGGGCTTGCCCTTGGGGGCATGCTGATGATGATGATTTGTGGTGCATTATGACCAGACTGGCAGCGATGACTGATCAATGCTTCACTGCCAAAGCCATTTCTGGCCTGCAACAAAGGGCCTTCACTCCTCTGTGCCGTGGATTTTCTGTGCAGGGCCTGTCTTACTTGGTAACATTCTGTTGGGATAAATTAAAGCACTCTTCCCATCACTGGCTAGCACTTGCTGCTGTAAGATAAAGGAGAAATCTTTGAAATTTGGGATATGGTGCAGAGAACTTTAACATGACCACTGCAATCATCTTCCATGAGTTTCAGGTGCTGCTTCACTTTTCTAGCTGAAGCCTTGTCAATTCTGTCCTTCTAGGAACGGGCAGCAATGTGTGCTACATGGAGGACATGAAAAACATAGAAATAGTGGAAGGGAACGAAGGAAAAATGTGCATTAACACAGAATGGGGAGCATTTGGTGACAATGGCTGCATTGACAACATCAGGACAAAATATGATAAAGAAGTAGATGAAGGCTCACTAAACCCAGGCAAACAGAGGTAAATGTCATGGTCCTGATGCCAAGAGGCTGATGAAGTCAGTCTTCAAGAGATGCTGGGTGGTTTTTAGAATGCACTTAATGAATGAATAATCAAAGAGTAAATGTTAATATTGCATGTCTTGTGCTGCATGGTAAGTAACGTAAATATCCAGAAAAAAACCAAAGAGATACCTTGTTTCTGTTATCTCAGCACTGTTCTCGTCTTAGGGCAGTTACCAAACAGTGCAGCTTTTAAGATTTCCCTGCAAAGTCTGGGTCATGCTTTGTTCCTTCCCTTAGGGTGATTTTTCAAGGGTAAAATACAGCTCAAGCAAGAGGATAAGCTGAACTTGACTGTTCTTTGTTCAGTAAAGACAGCATCGATCAGGTGTGACTCATTGGGGAATGCAGAGAGGGGGGACAGGGAAGTGTTTCACCTCAGTGTGGACTCTGCCTTTAACACTATGTTCTGTTTATTATTGCAAGGGATTTTTCCTATTTCTGTTACCATTTTGCTTAGGTAAATGTGTTGTAATTAGTGTTTGCACTTGAAGTCACTGCAACAGAGTTCTGCTGATTGAAAGATGGTTTTCAGTGGCTATTGCTCTGCAAACTTGGGCTGCTTTTTTGGGAGTTCATAGGGCATGTACATAACACTCATGCTGAACAAAGCTAACATGCCATCTCTTTAAATGCACCTTTTTTTTTTTTTCCTTTTATAACTTAACAGGTATGAAAAAATGACCAGTGGGATGTACCTAGGTGAAATAGTAAGGCAAATTTTGATCGACTTAACCAAACGAGGGCTGCTGTTCAGAGGACGCATTTCAGAGTCACTCAGGAAAAGAGGCATATTTGAAACAAAGTTCCTGTCTCAAATTGAGAGGTAAGGTTGTCTTATTTACATGGTGTAATTCCTTAAGGCCTTGTGGGACCCCTAGAAAACAAGTGTGTGGAGCCCTTTCCTTCAAGAGGTTAATTACCATTTCCTTCCTTGCATACCTCCCTCCTCCCCCTCCCCATGATAAAAGCCAAAAATGAAGAACTGGAGGAGTCCCAGAATTTTTCTGTAATTACATGAATTATCATTTCCTGTCCACACAAGTGGGTTATCTCGGGTGCCTTAACCACCAAGCGGGATTATACTTGGAGTGTTCCTTGTGGGACTTAAAACAGTAGTTATCAAAGAAAGTAAAATGTCCGTGAGAGATGAAGATGTGCTTGCCTACATATCTGTGCATGTTTGCAATGGCCTTCAGGCCGTTTGAAACCCTTTCTGCTGTTTAAAGCCTTGAAAGTAGTGTCTCAGCCTTGAGATCAAAAATAACACAGTCAGCTGGCTGATCTGGCTCAGCTCCCTCACGACTTCGGGAGTTAGACGAATAATAACTGTGTGTGCCTCCTGGAAATACAGTCTGACACGGCAAAGGGCATGGCAGGAGCAGTTTTCAGCCTGAATTGAGGCTTTCCCTAATGCCTTGCTGCTCCGTGTGCTTCCCTCTGCGCAGTGACCGGCTCGCCCTCCTCCAGGTGCGGCGAATCCTGCAACAGCTGGGCCTGGACAGCACGTGTGAGGACAGCATCATTGTGAAGGAGGTGTGTGGAGTTGTGTCACAAAGAGCTGCCCGGCTCTGTGGGGCAGGGCTGGCTGCCATTGTGGAGAAGAAGAGGGAGAACCGAGGTGTGGAGCGCTTGCAAATCACCGTTGGAGTAGACGGGACTTTGTACAAACTCCATCCACAGTGAGTGCCTTGGTACCACAGCCCTTTGCTCTTTGCTCACTTTCATGTGGAAACGTCCCCAGCTGTACCAGCTTTCTGCTGGGATGATTCAAAAGTGTGAGAAGGGATTATCTAACACGTTTCCCTGCATCCCTTGCCTAGCTAAAGGATCAAAAATTGCGAAGTCAAGTCCAGTTACCACTGGGAGGCTCTTTTCTCCAGGATGTTGAGTGAACTTACTCTTCTGGTATTTATTTACCAGTGTTTGAGTGGATTTCAGACCAGAAAGCAGCTGCTAAAATGCTCTGTTCTTCTCTCCCTTTCCATTCAGTTTTTCCAGGGTCCTGCGGGAAACGGTGAAGGAACTGGCACCTCAGTGTGACGTGACCTTCATGCTCTCTGAAGATGGCAGTGGGAAGGGGGCTGCCCTCATCACTGCAGTGGCAAAACGGTTGCATAATGTTGGGCAGAAGTAGAAATGAGCAGCTGAGTCATTCCAGCGCTGCCAGGCGTGTGCATAGGGATCTGCTGAGTGGTGATTCCAGGTAGCTGTGCCAGGTCCCCGCACACAGGTACCCGTTTTCAGGGAGCAGCTGCTTTTGACCGACCAGGACTGTGGATTTTTGTCCTTTGCTGGCTTGGATCAGGTGTTTCTGCTCCCCACTGGCGTTATTCCTGGCACACCACAGTCTCCTCAGTGCCGTACTTCCTGCAGTGCATCTGTAATGCACACGGGAGAAAACAAACAAACACACACAATCCACCCCAAATGTGTCTTTTTACGACATCTTAATTAAGCTGCTGCACCACAACTGGGTTTATCACCAGTTCCTTAGGATTTGTGTGCTTTACTTTTGGCTTGGCCTGGCTCAAGGAATGTTGAGATCCTGATGTTGCATCTATCTAGTGGACATATTTGTTCAGTGCTTCACAGGTTTTACAATAAAATCGAAGGTAAAATAAATCAATGGACTTTGGTCAGTGATGCTCCTCCTGCCTCTACCCTGGTTGCCAGTGTGTTGTGATGTAATACTTCCTGAGTACAGAGGCATGTTTAATAGATGAATGTAAAGATAAAAATATGATTCCACAGAATATCAGTTTGTGTCAAAATACGTTAGTGCATTTGAGTGCACATAAAGCTAAACCAGCACTGGGTGGATTCCCCACTGTGACTGACTCTTTTGATACTGGAGGAAAGAGAGAATGTAGAAACAAGCACAGCTACAGAGTCTGCTATGTCTATGCCAGGGTGCATAGAGAGTATCAAACAGGCCCCCAAAAGAGCTGTGTAGAGAAAAACAAAAATCTCCTGAATTTCTGAAGTTTGTTCTCCCTCTGTTATCTCCTTGCCTGTTCCTGAGAGAATTGCTTCCATTGTGTGGAAAGGAGTTTATCCCTGGTTTTCATTTTATTGTTGCCTGCTGTTCTGCCCGTGTGTAGTCTGTAAATAAATCTGGGATGCTGTGAGCTTCTCTGTCTGGTACCTCTTCTGAGCTGTGGGAAGAACATGCAGGCAAGTGGGAGCTTTCTTAGAACATAAATCTCCAAACCTAAACCTTCCTTTAAACCTGAATGTCTAACAGTGCTCAGCAGCCCTGCAGTTATTGTGAGGGTGGTTTGTGGATAGAGCCCATGGCCTTGTGTGACCAAATGTCCCTCACCTGATTTACCCAGAACAAACCAAAGCAATCAAATGGCACAGAGAGGCAGCAAATCCGCATCCTGCCTAGCCTCTGTTCTCAAGTATTTCTCTATCTCCCTTAATCCTCTCTTCCTGGATATTTGCTTCCTTCCAGGCTGGCAGCAGAAAGTGGGGCCAAGAAATGTGCTTTAAGCCTAGTTAGGTCAAAAGTAACCGTTGTGCAGTGGGGGGGATCAGCAGTTTTATGTAATAATCTGTAACCAGGCCGCCGCTGGGTTTAAATTTAGCAATCACGGGTTCCAAATTGGAACCTACAGACCCTTCCTGTTTTGTACTTTTTCCAAAAAAAAAAAAACCAACCAAAACAAAAACATCTCAGCAGCTGTGTCTGTGTTGGAGTTACTGGATGGGTGAAAAATAATACTTGGGATTAGTTTTCACTTCTGAAGGTGTGGTGCTGAGCTCACTGTACTGAGCAGTTGGGAAGAGGCAAGGTGTGAACTCGTATTACATTTAATGTTTTTCTCCTTTTGTCAAGAAACTCAGTGTTTTACTTTTTCTTTATATTTCAGAATCCACAGAGCCCCGGGAACCAAAGCTTCCTAGGTAGCAAGGGCAGTTAGTTGGAGTGGAAGTTTGTTCCTGGTGATGAACAGGTTAAATTTGGAGGGGCTGGGTATAGAAGCAAAAAAAAAAAACCAAACAGGCATTGAGGCAATGTGGGGCCTAGAACAGCTCTTCTGCATTGACTGTTTCTCTGTTCAGCACCTGAAATCTTGTACCGTCTGGGTGGGTTTGGACCCTTTTGGGGGAGTGGATTGTGCTAATCTGCAAAAGTGCATCTGTGGATGTTCGTGCCTGTATTTCTGGAAGGAGGGGATGAGGACTTGCCCAGGATAGCCACGTGAGTATGGTGCAAGAGTTCCTTTTGTACTTTTACTCCAAAGCCTGTTCTACACAATTGGAATGCAAATCAGTAATAAAAGAAGGTAAACCCCTCATATTTAGAAAGAAGTCCTATATTGCTTTGATTTTTCTTTTTAATCTCTTTGGGAAATTTAATATTCACACAGGGCAGTTTACACCTCAGCTGCAGCTGTTCCTTTCCTGCAGTACATTCGGCCCACACAATAATAATTTTTTGCATGTGCAGTGGGTTTTTTTTTTTTCCCAGTGAGTCTGTGGGTGTTGTGGAATCCGATCACATGAACCTGGAAGTGCTCACAATGTGCTCAGTGCCTGACGGCTGTTCCGAGGTCTCCGAGGCCCAGGACGTGCTCCTGCTTTTCCTGCAGGCGGCTGACTTGCTCTGGAGCCAGGCAGCTCCCACACATCTGCTGGGCAGGGACACGGCACCTGAGCTGGGGAGGCAGCTGGTTTTGGAAGGGGAGTGAGCAAAGGTTCGCTGGCCAGCCCTGGAGAGGGGCAGCACTGGCTCCTGTGGGATTTTACCAGGGATATGCACTTCACTTGCAGTTTCCCAGGGATCTCATAGGCACACTGATGCTTTGGCTGTCCCTAAACCAGAACGTTCTCCATCTGGATAACGATACAGCATCATGTTCCTGATTCTGTCGACATGTGGAAACTCAGACTGTTGCAAACTTGCCACCTCCCTTGCGTAGATGTTAAAAACTGCGCAGAGCAAAACCCTTCTCTGCACATCATATGTGGTGATTCAGTTTAAAGCCTTTGCTTAAAATAAAAGTAGAGGCCTTCAACTGAATCAGCCTATCATACACTGAAAAATGTGGTACAATTCATCACGTGACATTGTTAGTCAATTTAAAATAAAATTACATTCTTCTTTTTCTGCTTTTTCTTTTCTACTGCTTTTTGGAAAGCTTTGTGAGTGTGCCTGTTTTCCCTCCAGTCAATACATTTAGTGCTCAAGTGTATTGATTTTTGTTTTGATGCTTCTTTAAGACACGAACATCTTTTTTTCAGATCTAGGTCGTGCATTTGATTTGGAAAGTTGAAAGATCTTTAAATCACGGGTGTGACAGAAGCATTACTCTGTGGAGGAACTAAGATTTGTGCTTTTCAGAAGCTCCCAGTGGATGGTTGCAGTTACCCTTTTCATCTGTGGGCAAAAGAGGGTCCTAAACCATGTTGGTTTGCCTGCTAGAGGCACATTTTGGTGGCTGTAGATTTGGACAGTGCTGGTGCTTGACTTGTAATTCAGAAAAAATGCAGTAGCAGCTTGGTGGTGACACGTTCCCGTTGTCACTCTGACAAAGTTCAAAAGTAAGTGTAGGATCATGTGTAAATCCTTCAGAAATCCTGATTAGCGTGATCTCCTTTCTTGGGCAGTCAATATTATATAGGATTAGCAGATTAGTGAAAAGGAGTTTGAGCCTGAAATGTAGGTAATACCGAAATGAAAGTATTGCTTCTTTTGATCTTTCTTGATTTGTTTCTTTGCATTTGGCGAAATGAGCTGGCTTTGGTTTGGGGGTCCCAGATGCAAGGTCACCGTAGGAACAGGTGGAGAGGGAGTGAGGCAGGGACAGGAGGAGACTCGGTGAAGGTTGTCCTGCTCCAGGTAAGCTTCCAGTTTCTTTAGAAAGGAATTCCACTACCTTGAACTGTTACTGGGGGCTTATCCCAAGCATTTCTTGGGCTTGTGAAGTCTGTAGCTTGTCAAGTGATACTGATATATATATATGTAAAAAATAATAAAGAAACCTATTCCTGTACATGAGTATGGGCGGCCTGTCGGGGTGGGAGTGGGAAGGGAAATAAGGTAGATATCTGCTTTGTCCCAGCACTGCATCCACTCTGAAAAGCCGATGTGTAAAGCAAAATAGAAAACCACCACAAGTTTAATTAATGTTTTCCTTTCTCTCATTGATACTATCACCTTGCAGGTGCACACTGAAGGTGCTGTAAACGTGATGGGTCATGTCTGTCTGAGAGGGGAATGCCGAAATAATTTGGATCTTGTTGTGTGCTTCCCTCCCCAGCCTCACCCTTTGTCTGCACTCTGTGTCCCAGGGCCCAGGCACCCCCAGAGTTAGTAAAAGCTGTGTTCTGTGGAGAGAGAACAGATTTGGTAAGAAACTTGTGTTCCTCTAGAAAACTCTCCCCACTGGCACATGGAATTGGCCACAGGAAAATGAAGGGCTCCATGTGGGAGTATTCCTGTGCACAAGTTGAAGAACCAAATGCTGGGGAATCTCAGCAAGCAGGAGCTTACTGGGAGGTGTGGAAGAAGGTCCTTGCACCCTTGATCTTTCCTGGCTGGTTATATAAAAAAAAAAACCAACCAAACTCAAAACAACCCAACGCCCCCAAAACCCACAAATCCTTATTTTTATCTAGAAAAGCCTGAGTTAAAACCAAGTGAAAACCAAATTAAAAAAAAAAAAAAGGAGATGAGGGGAGACTGAGTCTGTTTCACTGCCACTATATTTTATTTTCTTCTTTTGTTGGGATGGATAAAGGCTGTTTGGAGAAGAGAGGAGAGATGTGTGAAGAGTCAACAGTAAAAGCTTCCCTGTAAATTTGTTACTTTACAGTTGTTCTGATATGCAGTAAGTCTTAACAGTGGAGAAAAGGGTTGGCAGCAATGCCAGGTGTGATGCCTTAGGAGCCATTAATTACAAGGACTATCCAAGGATGTTCACTGAGTTAACTGCTTCATTTTTTTCATTGTTCTTTGGGCAGGACAGGACAGGAGGGAGGCAGTGGGGTTGCAACCTTAGTGGCATCCGTTTTTCTTTGGACTTGGAGGTGAGATGTAGCTCCCAGCCCCAGGCGTAGCAGAAATGCCCGGGTTCTGTTCTCAAACCCACCGGTGTTATTGATTCAGTTTATTTTTCTGAGGTCTGCTTTTGTTGCTCTCAGTTTGCTGCTTGGATGTCCAGCTTGCCAAAGGTTTCTGCCCCTGGGAAGCCCCTGTTCCTGTCGGGCTGCCTTGGCCATCTGTGTGTAGCTGTGGGACTGGGACTGCTGCCTGCCAGGCTACTGCAGAGGACTGTCCTCATCCTCCTCCTCATCCTTACAGTCTGTGTCCGCTCCCGGGAGCTAAAAAAAGGCTGCCCTGTGTTGCCACAGGGAGTCAGAGCAGGAAAAGGCGGAGGGGGTGAGACCCTGGGGCTGAGTTTAGCACAGGCATTCCCCTCCCTGTGGAGGAAGGCATGTTCTGGGATGAGCCGAGGTCCTGGGGCAGCAGCCGTCCCTGGATGCACAAATAAAGCGTGATTGGGATGCCGAGGGCGGGAACTGGGATGTAAGTGGTTAATGGAGCCGACTGGCTGGTGATGGACAACTTGGTCATGGAGGGGAGAAAACGGGTGGTGGAAAGGCATGGAGGGAAGGTCTGTGAGGGTCCGAGCAGGTAAACAGGGAAGGTGCTTTCCCAGCAGGCACGTCCTGAACACTTCAAAGCGGAAAGTTACGGACGCTGATTTGGGAGCAGCAGCTGATTCTGGAAACAAATGCGATAAATACTGGCATGAGAAAAAAAAACAAACCAAACCAAAACAAAAAAACAAGTTGAAATGCCTGAAGGGCACATCTGCTGCGGCCAGCGATTCTGCAGGAAATGCACTGAAACCAGGGAGAGGCGAGGAAACTGGACATAAACACGGCTCCCAGTGAAGCCAAATGAAAGCCATGGGCCTGGCAAGTGCCTGTGGCAGCGTGCTGAGAGTTTGGCTCTCTTTCTTTGGCTCTGCAGTGAAGTAGCTGTGTTTGACGTGGGCCCCAGGCCGGCCGGGCTGAATGAATTGTAAAGGGGTTTTGCATTCTGAACTCGGAAACTGCTCTAGAGCCCTTTCTGTTGCTTTCAAGGGTGTGTTTTCAGAGCAATATCCAAAGGGTTTTCAGAGCTGTAGGTCTAAAGCCCAGTCTGTTAGTCTGAAATTTGAGTAATTGCATGGTCATTAAATTTTGCACAAAAAGGAATTGACTCTAAAAGCAGCTGATATGTTATCACGATTAGGGCAATAGCAATGACTTCTTTCATCACAATGAAGTTACATTGTTAGAGAGCATAATTGGCATTTTTTTATTGAAAGATTAAGAAGAATTTGTTTACAGCTCGCAAACAAAGAGGTTTTAATTCAACAAACTGCAGCAGGAATAAGCAGTAAGTGGCATTTTCATCTGCTGGCCGGCCAGAGCTTTAGCTGCAGAATGCTGTGGATAGAGAAGTATGAAGGAATTTGCAGCTCAATATCTGCCCAGTAAAGCGTGCACCACACTGGCAAATGCCAGAAAGCTGACGGGGAGAAACCTTGAGTGCAAAGAAACAAAGGGCTATAGTTAATATTAGCACCTTTTGGGAAGACACCACAGTTTTTGGAGACCAGCTTCATGCCGCCCGTTGTGCAGAGGTCAAGGTGCGGCATTTCTGAGGATGCCTTTGCCACGGAGCCCTCGGGATAACACCTGTCTGCTCTGCTGGGTGCTAAAGTAGGTATCTGGGTTATTTTTGTTTCTCTGGGTTTATTGCTTCATGGTCTAATAGGCTCAGGAGCTAAGTGGTACTGGCATTTCAAAGTGGCATGTTGTGATTGGAAGGGGGTGCTGTGGAAGTGTTTGGAAAGCAGATCCAAATGAAGCACCATCGTCACCCGACTGCAGAGAGGCTCTTTCGCTCTTCAAATATATTTGGGATCCCGTTTGTGCTGGTGGTTGTGTCTTATTGTCCAGCCTGCTCTCCAGATAAAGCCAAGGGGTATGTGAAAAATTCAGTTTTATTTTTAAGCAAATTCCTCTTTTGAAGTTGGAAATCGTTTGGATTTGTTGTCCCAGCTCTGGTCAAGGTTTAAGGAGCCCGAGTCAAACCCTGCTGTTCTGAATATGCAGTGCTGCAGAGAGAGGAAAAAAATCCCTCTAGGACACTTTGGGTGCTGACAAAGCTCTGCAAGGAGGGTGCTCGTCCCACCGCCCAGAGAAGCATCTGTTGAACCACGTGCAATGACACTGCTGTGAGGGGAGGGAAGGAGGAGACCAGGCTGATACTGAAAAGCATGAGAGCTCACCTGGGCCATCCCTGCAGCTTCATACTGCGACCTGAACCCATAGCATCTGATACTGAGGGCAAGTGATAAAACAGCTGAGGGCATTTTCTGGGTCTCAGATGCTGACTGATTGCCACAGGCTGTTGTTGCAGTAATGTGTCCAAAACATGGTTATTATAGATAAATCATGTGATTAGAACATTTGTTTGTGTCAATGTCAAATGTCAGAGCAGAAATACCGGTAACCCTGCTGGGGGACAGGGAGTGGGAGCACAGGTCTGTCCATGCTGGGCCAGGACCCAGACGGGGATGGTGAGCTCAGCAGCTGTCAAAGGACCAGCAGGGGACAAGTCGTAGTGGCCTCAGATATCAGGGCTCTTGTGGGGATACTTTTGCTTTCCTGAAAATGGTATCTTCCTCAGGGAAGAAAGGGAAGGACAAACAGGATGGGGTTATCTGTTGCTGCAGTGAGTCCTGGGGACCATTGCTGAAATCTGGCTGGGGCCAGAGCTGCCAACCAGGAAGCCCAGAGGGCTGGGTTCCCCATTTAAAGCACTGGGATGACAAGAAAAACTTCTTTCTGTAATATTTAAAAAAAAAAAAGTCTCCATCACCCATCTTTTGTAGCTGTGCTGTGAAGCCAGACCTTCAGGCTTCCTACCAGGAATGGATCAGAGGGATGGAGAAATCGGCTTAATTAAAACAAGAACTTGCTTTCTGACACATACATCAATTTTGGAAAATCTTTATTCCTCCTCTATGTTTCTTGTGTGTGAAAATCTGAGAATGAATTTTCATTCAGGGGTCAGGGTCTCTTCTAGGTTTGTATTTGACGTGGTGTGGCAGGTTGGCTGTATCTGGCTGCCTGATGCCCACCCAGCCCGCTCACAGTCTCCTCCTCAGCAAGATGGGGAAGAAAATAGGAGGAAGAAGCTCATGGGTGGGCAAAAGGATGGGAGATGGCTCACCTATCACCACTGTGGGCAAGTCTCCACTTGGGGAATATTAATTAAAGTGGATTTGGATGGTGAGAAACAAAGACAAAATTAAGGCAACACCTTTCCCAGTGTAAAAGTGTTATCAGTGTGCACCAGTGTCCACCAGGATGGGTGTGTCTGCCCCACTGCAGAATCCCCACAGGCTGCAGGACAGCCCAGCTTGGGGCAGTTCTCACTTTTCCTCACAGAGACCCTTCAGTCCCACTGCTGCCCTCGGGCACGGGCACCCCGAAAGACCTGAGAGAGCAAGAGTGGCTTGAGGGAAGAAATGTTAGGGTGGAGGGAGAGGATAACCCCAAATAGGCCATGTAGAGTCCCCAGGACCTGGCCCAGGCTGACTTCACTGGGTTTCTGATCCCACTCTAAAATGTGTCATGACAACAGCCTGTAAAGTTGAAGAAGCCAAAATTTTGCTCAGAGGTGTTGCCTGCGTCTTCCTCCAGCCTCTGTTGAGACAGCTTTGGACTTTGGCCAAAGAAAAAAAAAAGGTATCACCAGATTATCACAGAGCAGCTCAAAATCTGCAGTTGCTCCTCGATGATGCTTAGCTGCAAATCCAGTGTCTATGGATCAGTACAGCATCTTCCTGTACTGATTTTTAATGTGAATATTTTGGGTTTTTTCAAGGCTTTGTGGGTTCTTTCAATTAGAACAACTGTAGCAGTTCTCAAGTGTTTTACCACACAGCATTTGCATGCTAATCCCTGAGTGCAGCGGGACTCCCACAGCACTGCTGCATCTGGGAGCTATGTGAGGGACAGTGCTTTGCCAACATGTACCCCATTCCCACCATTCTTCTGGGTCCCACTTGTGATCCACAGCTCATATGTCCCCAGTGTCCCCTCTCTTGGGGTGATGGCAGCAGTGAGTCTGTCTGCTTCATCCCAGCCTCTGGATGGGTTTTTAAGAGAGCACCTGTCTGTGAGGAGTGTGGCTTTCAAAGGCATCTTGAGGCTGGGGAGGGAGATGTGAAAACCTACAATTCTGCCTCCTTTCTTGTTGACAGCCCCCTGTGATGACCATGTGACATGGCAAGAGGTGCTCCTGCTATGGCCACGCAGGAGGAGCCGAATGCCGTGGACGTTCCTGGCTCCTGCTGCTCCCCGTTGCACAAAGTAAGTACCTGCTTCTCACCCCTTACTACTACTGGACTTACTACCAATGCCCTACAAAAAGTTCTTGCTTGATGCAGCAGCTCTCACCTCAGTGGAAAAAAAAAAACCATTTAACTAATGCAGGACCCCCCAGCTGAGTCAGAACTGGGATGGTTATTGCTTTCCTATGCAGAGATGTAAAGTGAGTTGTAATTTTGGCACTGGAGAGAGGGAAGGTGCTGGAGTGAGTACCTAGGACAGGAGGGGGAAGAAGAGAGAGATGAGTTTGGATGGATTACACTTGTGTTTCAGTGCATAAGGGAAGAGCAAAGTGAGTGGACTTGCAGGCTGGATGTGTTGGAAAACTTCAGTGGGTTGGAAAGAGGTATAGAGTAGCTCTGCTGTGCAACATGGGAGCTAAAGGTTAAGTTTCGTGGTGGTGTGACTCCAGGGAGCAGTTTCCTCTTTTTCCCACATATGTGCAGATTTGGGAAGTCCTTTGCAATGTGCCTCACACAGCCCCTAGCTTTTGGAAGTATTTAACTAAAAATGGGGTTTGCTCCCAATTTAATGAAACTAACAGTCACTAAGAGGCTTAAGAAGAAATTATCATCTAGGCCCTCCAAGTAGTGGGGCTTTATTGTGAGCCATGGGTTTGGGGCTTGTGTTTATCTGCTTTCTGGTTTTCCTGGTTTGTTGGGGTCATGGTCTCTGCATCCCTCTCATGCTGAAGAACAGCAACCAGTTTAAAGAAATGAAAGCCAACACATCTGCCTGATGCTTGGGTATGGGGAGTTGAGACACAGAGCATCTCGCTCTGCCCCAGAAGTCTGTTCCCATGTGAACCAGTAGACAACACTCCTCCTTTGCGGGATTTGCTTTCTCCTCCACTGCCCTCTCACCATGGCCACAGTCTAGAATGCAGACATGACTGTTCGTGATCCTTAATTCCTTAGTACACAGCTTACAGAAATCCTGCCGTGTCTTTGGAGGGATTTAAGGCTTGAAACCCGTAGCCCTGCAATTTGGCCCTCAAATGCTCAGTGTGGTGAATGGTGCTAAAATCCTTCCAAAGGGACTTCATTAAAAAGTAGCTCACCCTCTCCCTGGAGCATCTCCAACAAAACAGGCCAAAATCAGGCCAGAACCCCTTGCTAGTCCTTGTGCCTAAAACATCCTTTGGAAACATACTCCTGGTGTGCTGTACCAGGAGCATAAAACCCCCTTTCTGATCACGCGCTGCTCTGTCTGCACATGGAGTGGCCTTTCCTGTGCGTGGGGTGAGTTCCCCTCGAGGCATTCCTAGCTAATTTTGTTTCCTCGTAGGGCAAACATGAGCTAAAGCATCCTGGCTGGCTGTGTGGTAGTGCCTGCTTGCTGTGCCCCCCTGGCAAGGTGAAATTGCATAATGGGTTTAACCTTGTTCGGCCGAATTCCTCATCAAATTGATATCTCTGCTGCTTTTAGATTTTCTTTGTAGCTTCTGCACTAAGTTCAGCACAAATGAGCGGTGATTTCTTCAGTGCAGGCATGTGGTTTCCTGCCCTGAAATGGGAGCTTCAAGGGGTACCTAAAAATTCCCTTGTTAATCAGAGGTGCTGTCACAAACTGGGAACTTACTATTTATTAGAGAGGGTGCTTTCTTCCACTTTGTTTTGAGAACTGTGAAAGGAAAATGTAACGGGGAGGAAAAGGGGATCAGTCATTTTCCAGACACTTAAAAAAAAGCCAACAAACACAACTACAACCTAATTGTTTACTTATAAAAGTAAAAAGCATCTAGCAGCTGCGTGCATCAAAACTATGTGATGGACATGATTTAAAAAAAAATCCCCACGTTGTATAGGAGTCTGATTGGAATGCAGACTTGTGCAGAGCAGTGAACACTTAATGAAGAAACAGGCAAAGGGGGAAAAAAACCCCAAAACACATTCAGGAGGGCTGATGCACAGAATTGCTTGAGTCACTCAAAACACTTGAGTACAGTTAAATAGGGACAATAAGATTAAAGCTCAGCCAAAATAGCTGCAAGTCATCAGGTGTCACGTTCAACCTCCAGTAATTTGTCTTAAAGGGCAGTGGCTTTCAAAACAGCCGGCTGGATGCCTGGCAGAGTCCGGGAGGTGCCGGTAATTAATTGGCTGCTGAATTGATCCCTTCCAGTGAAGCTGAAGGGAAAACCCAGGGCTCGATGGTACGAGACTCCAACAGCCTGAGATGGAGAGCTGGTTGCTCCTGCCTGGCAGCCTGTGCACAGCTCCTCCCAGGCCCCCCAAAATAACACCTGTGTGCTCACTGCTGGCCTGGCAATGCAAAGAGGGCTTGCAAAGGGTTGGGGTGCCCACAGGGATATTTAGTTGCCCTTCCAGCTCGTTCATCCCAGCGCTGGTTACAGCATCAAAGCTGGTCATGCACTCTTATCCTTGCATGGAGTTTAAAAATACCACATGTTTAAATATTGCAGCCGTTTCGCCTTGGATGGACTTGCATTTTCTCTAATGGCTTTTTGGGTGCTCAGTTCATTTTTCTGAATGCCACACTCAGCAACTGAAGACAAACCCAATTTTTTGCAATACTTGTTTAGCCGCCCCCTAATTGCTTTTGACTTTGTTGCATGAACCACCTCCTGGTCAAGCATCTACCTGTGTGATTGTCCAAGTGTTTTAATTGAGTAAGCCTTCCTGCAGCAAGGTAACTGAGGGGAGTATTATGTTTAGGTAGTATTGTGTTTTAGGTGGTGTTTAGGTGTCAGAGCTGGAGCAGATAGATAGTAGGGTTTGTAAATCTTGTTGTAGAGGCAGCTCCGCTAACACAGAAGCTGTGTGAAGTGAGCAGTGTCAGTCAGTGTTCAGACCAAAAAGAGCCAAGTCTGTCTCACCTAGTGAAGCAAAAGCTGGGGATGTGTAGGGTTACTTCCAGTGTATTTATAGAAAGTGAACACTCGAGAGCGAGGAGAGCGATTTCAGATGAAAGACAAGGTTTAGCAGATGACAGATGGATTGAAAACAGGAGCGAGCCTGGCAGGGAATTAAAAATAGTTTCTGACCAGCCGAAGGGGCGGAGCGTAACTGAGCAGTGAATTACATCTGAGCGAGAGCTTGGTCAGCCTGTGTAAGGGATTGGGTGACGTTGGACACTGGGATGATTCAGCTCAGCCCAACGTTCCTGTGCTGCCCGTGAGCTCCAGCTGTGCCTGGTCGCACGGCAATGCCAGTGTGCCTGCAGACAGGCAGCCTGCCTGTGCCAGGGAGCCCGGGAATGTTGCTCCTTAGCTTGCCAAGCAAACGAGCAGGAGTAACACCGTGCAGAGCAGTGAAACGCTTGACGAAAATCTCTCCGAGCTTGGAGGCAGAGAAGGAAATCCTGCCCACCCTGCCTGCAGCGACTGGGGCAGTCTGAAGGAGGATGTGTCTGCCAAAGCAGCTCTTGATTTTGGCCAGTGAAACCATTTAATTAAAGTAGCACTGAAAAGGAAGCCGGAAACTCAAGAAGCAGGTTTTTAATCACTTAGACTGTGGTAGACAATCTCTATGCAAATCACGCCTCCAGCATCACCACCCTTTGCAATGGGTGTGTTTGTTCCTGTCCCTGCAGATGGACAGGGCAGGCCAGAGCCCCTTGGGCTGCTGACATGTATCACTTGGCATCTGCACTTGGCCTCAGCTTTCGGAGCGGTGTTGTGTTGCTTCACCTACCTGTATGTGTGGGCCCTAAGACCCTTTGTGGTGGGGGTGCCTCCTCAGGTGCTGGAGAACACCCTCCACTGTGGCAAAAATGTGGGCATCACACGCAGGGAGGAGAGGCCCCTCTCCATCAGTGTATTATCATAGAATACTCTGAGTTGGAAGGGAGCCACAAAGATCAAGTCTGACTCCTGGCCCTGCACAGGACATCCCAAGAATCAACACCGTGTGCCCGAGAGCACCTTTGATATGGGGATTTTGCTGGTGGAATATGAATGTGGGGTTCCTGAAAGCACAACTGTCAAAGCGACTCTGGGGCCTCCCTGCGGGTCTCCAGCAGCTCGGCTGTCTGTCCAGAGCTGCAGGTTCACACCCAAGCAGGGGATGCCTGGGCTTAGTGGAGATTCATGAAGTTTTGCTATATTCTCAAAGATTTGACTCTTTGGTTTAGGGTATTCTCACAGAATCACAGAAGGTCATCGAGTCCAACCTCTGCCTAATACCACCATATCAACCAAACCATGCACTAAGTGCCAAGTCCAGTCTTTCCTCCAGGAACAGTGACTCCACCACCTGACTGGGCAGCCCATTCAAACAAGTCTGATCACCCTGTGAAGAAATTCCTCCTGCTGTCCAACCTGAACCTCCCCAGGCGCAGCTTAAGGCTATGTCCTCTTGTCCTGTCGCTGGTTGCCCGGGAGAGTGACCCACCTGGGCTACAATCTCCTGTCAGGGAGCTGTAGAAAGCGATAAGGTCACTCCTGAGCCTCCTTTTCTCCAGGCTCAGCTGCTCCTCATCAGATTTGTGCTCCAGCCTCTCCACGCCCTTCCTGAATTAAGTGGCCCAGAACTGGTCGAGATGCGACCCCCTCACCAGCGCCGAGTACAGGGGCAGAGTGACTGCCCTGGTCCTGCCGGCCACACCACTTGCTGATACAGGCCGGGATGCCCTTGGCCACCAAGAAGGAGGGGTTTGCGTGCGTGGTTTTTTTCATGGCAGCCTTCGGCAGGCTGTCTCCATGGCTGCTGCACCGACCCAGCGGGGTACGGCCGGGCATTGCCCGGCTGCTGCTCCTCCAGGCCGGCATCGCTGCCCCGCGCCCGCCGCCGGCACGTCCCGCCGGGCGGGGCCGGGGCGGCCCCGAGGAGCGGCAGGAGGACGAGGAGGAGGAGGAGGAAGGGGCGGCGCTCGGCTCGGCTCGGCTCGGCGCGGCCATCCCCGGGCCCCGCATCACTGCGTGCGCGGAGCCGCCGTGCAGCCGGCAGGATGATCGCCGCCCAGCTCCTGGCCTACTACTTCACGGAGCTGAAGGAGGACCAGGTCAAAAAGGTTAGATGGACATCCCCCTCCCCAGGGCTGCCCCCCGCCCGCATCGCCTTTCCCCCCTCCCCCCTTTTTTTTTTTTTAATTTTTCTTTTCTAAATTTCTTAAATCCCCATTCCCCGTTGGTTTTGTTGATTTGTCCCCAGAGCCACCCAGCTGTGGGAGAAAGGAGGGATAACCTCGGTTTTAATTTCCCCTCCTCCTCCCCCCGCCTCGAGCATCCCCGCTGGAGATTGGGAGTGGGGCGTGGGTGATGGATGCACAGCGGCCGGTGAGGCCGCGGGACTGAGCTCAGCAAGGCGAGGCAGGAGCTGGGGGGCTTTGGCACTGAGCGGAGGGGTGGTGGCTTCTCGGGTTTTTACTAGGCACCAGCATCCCTGGAGAGGGGATTTCCCCTTCTTTCCAAAGGTGCCTGTGGGCATCGTCACTCCCGCAGGCGAGGAGCAGGTAGTTTTTGAATTATGTGCCACTGCGGGTTGGGAATTTACAGGAAATGGTTGTCATTTGTGCTTAAAAAGGAGCATTTTCATAGGCTACTTTTTTTTTTCCATCAGCGTTCGGTGGTTGCTCCTGTGTGGTTGGTGCAGCCCTGGGATTGAGCACTGCCACAAGGAAAAGGGTGCGGAGCACAGGATAAACGAAAACATGGCAGTTAGGGCCCGACTGAGCATGTTGCAGAGCTGTAGGAAGCGGGGAGCCTGGGGCAAGGGATGTGGGGACACAAATTGGGAAAATAATTGCAAACATCCCCGAGAGGGGCTGACGTCAGGAAACGGAGGCTTCCCCTCTGCCACCTCCTCCGGCCCTGCTGCGTGACCCACCTGGGCGGGTGGCTGCAGGCATCCCTAAAATATTTTCGGGAAGCCCTAATGGCAACATTAGCAGCGTTGATTTGTACTGTTCCCGGGGCTTGCGAACCTCCCCCGGCAGGAGGAGGAGAGCACCTCCTCCCATGGGCTTCCAGCTGTGTCAGGGGACACCTCTGCTCCCGTGTGTGGGTGACCCATCCTGCCCCACTCCTCCCTCGGAAGAAAAGCAGAGGCAGCGCCCCATATTTTCCACGTCTCCTTCCGTGGTTTGGGTCTTTTGCTTTGCCACCCAGTGGCTCTGGCAAGGAGCCCGAGGCTGCTCAGCCTGCACCGTCCTGCACCTTCTGGCCCCACGGACGTGGCTCTCCCTGTGCCCCGGGCCCATTATGTTCCTTTTCCCGCAGGATTTGTAAGTGCTGCTGCTGTGCCAGGCGTGCATGCCTGGGTGAGGCCTTTTCTGTCTCGCTATGTGGGTTATATTTAGAAAGCCAAGATAAGCACAAGGGAGAACAGTGGCCCAGGAGCAGCAGAAGGGCTATGGGGAAGGCATGGAGGAAGCACAGGGAAACTGTGGTGTTCTGGGTGTTATTTATTGCGGGCTGGTTTGGCACCGTGGGGCTCCTATTGTCTGACAGCACGGGAAATGGTTTGGCCGGGGAGCCATAAAGCATTCTAATGGATTGATCTGGTTTTGTCTGGAAAAGGAAATAAAAAAATAAAACCAATTAAAAAAAAAAAAAAAAAAAGGCAGGCTACTGTTTTTGGAGGATGTAAGACGTCTTTTCCTGTTTGTATGCTTTTGGAACGGATATCGAGCCCCTCGCTTTTGGCTGCTCTGTAGGGAGGGTGCCAGTGGCAGCCAGAGGCTCTGCTGCCCCACAGCTGCTGGGAGCTGGTGGGCTCCGCTCCCTGGTTCCCCGTGGGGCAAAAGCAGTTTTGCTCCATCTCAGCGTGCTGCTTGGGAGGTGTGTGCTCCATCAGTGTGCCGCTGTTAGGGATACGTGCCTGCATGGCTTCGTTTCAGGTCCCTCCCTCTCCTCTCTGCTTCCGGAAGGGCAGCACTTTGCTGATACGTGCCTGGGGCCGAGGGCTGCCACCCAAGGCGTTGTCCCTGCTCCCCACACTGTCCCCTGGGTGTCCTTGCCATGGTGGCAGCTCCTCTGCCTCGCTGGTCCATCGCAGCCATCGGCTCAGCGTTCGGTGGCACAGGTGGCAGGTCACCTTCAGGATGCTGCTCCGGGTCACAGGAGGGGTGTGACCAGGTTAAAAGTACCATCAAGCCAAGGTTGAGCATTATTTTTTCCCTTGTGACCCTGTTTTCTTCTTTTTTAGAATTCCCATCATTGCTTTTTTTTTCGTGTTCCCATCCCTGTGTGGCTCTAATGCTCCACGCTGCCTTTCCACGGTGGGAGCCCTGCTGAGGGACATGGATAAGGCTGGTGGTTTCAGGCCCTTGGGGTACCCTGGATCTAAGAACTAGTGCTTCTGTGCTGGTTTTGCTGGATTTTTTTGCACCCCCTTAAATTTGAGTGTAATTTTTTTTCAAACTTGTAGTTCCCAGAGTATTTTCCAAGATGAGTCATGGCAAGCAGGAGGAATAGGCAGGGTGGCTGTGTAGTGTCGAAGGAGGGGGTTGTTCATCGCATGCTGGCAGTCCTGTGGCCCGTGCAAGGGGGCATTTGCCAATGAATCCACCTGTAATGGCACTTGCTTGTCACCTCACTGTGCAGCAACAAGCTGGCAATGTGGGATGCCCTGTACTGTATGAAGACGTGTGTGGGTTTGCTCCAAGCAGCTTAAATTATCCAGATGTTTTTGAAAACATCTGTTCCCTGGACGTTTGTGACACTGTGGGGACAGCAGCAGGAGCTCAGCACCCTTGCTGTGACAGGGCCCTTTGCGCAAGCTGAACCCAGGCCCCGATTTCTCTCAAGGGCCAACTCCCATCCTCAGGGCCAAGGGTGTCATAGAGCATCCCTGGGGACTGTGCCCCTCGCCTGTGTGCAGGAGAGCTTTGTAAAACTGCCTCGGAGTACCTTTTGTTTCCAACAGGTTTGTACCTGCAGTAGCTGAGCCCAGCAAAGGGAGCCTTTAGGTGTTGCCTGGTTTCTGCCTGTCAGGGGAACAATCTGTTTTTGTTGTCTTACCTGAAGAGAGAAGAAAAAATCTTGCGACCCAAGGGTCATGTTTAAATGTTGTTTACCCTTGAAAAAACCGCGATGGAATGGAGTGTAAAATGTAACAACTGGCATCAAGAAGAGCCCTTATTGGTGACCTGCCCTATAAAGGCTTTTTAGGAACCAATCGGGTAAATCATAAGTAAGCATAAACAGTTTCAGAATGTCTTAAACGACTTGTTTTAACATGCCCTGGCTCCCGGTGAATCTTATTCATGCTGAAAGGATTAGCTCTACAGAGAAATGTTTACATTGGTGTGAAGGGTTTTGGTGCAAAGGCTGTGTCAGTAAAATAGGTGCTGATGACTTCTGAAATTGTTGTGGGAGCGCTCTCTTCTTGGATACCAGTGACTGTTGTCAGTGTCCCTGGAATGAGGCATGTTTTTAAGGAATGGCCTGTTTCATTAAGTGCTGCCTGTTTCACTGTGCACTTATAATTATTCACAACTACTGCAATGCCTGGATTTTCGGAAACTTCTTTTCCCCAATTACAAGGAGTGTTTTTCCTATGTGACCAGGAAAAATTACATGAATGTGGTTCAGATTATGAAATCCTATTTTTAAAAAATTGCTCATAGATTCTGTCTGGCTGGGTTTTTTTTGGTGTGGTTTTTTTTTTTTTTTTAAGCAAATGAGGAAAAAAAGAAGTGATAGAGCTCTTGGAGGACTCCTATAGTGGCACTCGGGGAAGATGCCCTTCCTCAGGGGGGTGTCTCTGAGGTGGCAGCTAAATAGAGGAGTGTTTTCTGCTCTTTGCCCACACAACTGCCTGCCTGAAATTGTTCCTGCCCTTCTTCCATCCCCTGGGAAGGGTTGGCACCTGTCTCCCACCCATGGGATCCTCAGTGGGACTGTGGTTTTGTCTGGGTGCTGCCAGCAGCTCCCGTCTGTCCCTGCCAGCCGCTCCACAGCTTCCCTGTGGATCAGGCTGAGATTTGCTCTCTGATCGGCTTTTATTGCAGACAGAGCTGGGAGTTATTAAATCTCCATCCCATAATCCAGCCTCCAGCTCCCCCTGCCCCAGGTTATTTATGGCTATTTGCTGGGAGTTTTCCCTCAGAGGGAAGACAGGAGCATGTGCTGCCAGCGCAGGGGAGCAGCGCTTACTCCCTTGCTGCCACACTGCTGAAATGACTAACCCTTTTCCTGCCTGGGAGAAAAAAAAAAAAAACAAACTGCTTTTTTTTTCTGGTTCTGGAAGCTGTAACACACAGGAGCGATTTTTTCCAAGCAAAGGCTCAGTGTCCCCTGCCCTCCTGCCCTGTGGGTCTCAGTGGTGGAGATGGATGGCCTTGGTCCTGTGCGATGCTCCCAAGTGCAGGAGGGTCCAGCCCAATTATATAAGGGCACTGACACGCTCACTGGGTTTCCACGGGAGCAGAAAGAGCCCTCCCTCCTGTTTTCCCTCGCTGCTGAGCGCAGCACAGGGGCAGAGGTGGGGAGAATGGGCTTGTCGGTCCTGACTGTGCAAACGCCAAAACCTGCGTTCACAACAGGACTTTGGGTGGGGGGTGGAATCCTTCCTCCCTGTTTCTGGGAGGAGGACGCAGCAGTGGGGCTTTGTAGAGGGTTGTATGAATTGCATGGTGCGGTCTGACTGTGTGAATGATGTGTTAGTGTAGCTTTCACTGGAAGATGAGGGGAATGACCCCTCTGAGCTGCAGCATGGGCTGCTGAAAGCTCAGCCTGAAAAAGAGGTTGGTTCCCCCCTCCTTTAAAAGGGAATAGCCTCATGCTCTGACATCATGGCTTTACACACTCTGCTAAAAAAAACCATGTCAGAGTTTGCCACGGAGGAGAGACTTTCCTGCTCAGCCCGACAGCAGCCTCTGCATCCATCCCTACAGCATTTGGGGTGCAGAAAGGGCACTTCCTATCCAGGATTTTATTCTTGGAGTGAAATGACCCCGGTGACTGGCTGCAGTTGTCACCATGAAGGGGCTGTCAGTCCATCAGGGTAGCACAGGACACAGCTGGGATGTGGGGATGCTGCCCTGGGGTCTTGCATTTGGCCCGTGTTGCAGAGAACCTGAGCTCAGCTCTTCTGCCGTTGAGCTGTACGCCTGCACTGTCACGTCACCGCTTCGTGGGGAAAATGCACGGTCTCATTTCATCGTGGTGTTATCAATCATGGTATTGTTGCACTGTTACAGGCCCTTCTGCTCTTCCTCTGCAAGCAACGACATGGAAAACTTCCCAGCTTGTGCAGCCTCTGCCTGTGTCCCCTGTGTCCCAGGCCTGCCTGATGCCAGCGCTGTGGTTTGGGATCAGGCTGGGTGGCTGTGCCCAGCAGCACCATCGTGCCCTCCTCTCTGGCTGTGTACATAACTGCTGGGACACAGAGGGTGTCTGGCTCGGGCAGATACACTATCTTTGGGGCAGCCCTTGAGTATGTGTGGCAGGTGTACTTTCTATATGAGCAATTAAACTGGCGCTGGTTTTATGGTCAGTTTAGAGTTTAATTACATTTTGATTGCATTTCTTTTGTGAACGGCGTTGTTCATCACTTCCCATCTCAAAGGCCCTGGAATATGGAGCACTTGCTACGTATGTGTTGCATGGGGTGTTTTGCTGCGGCCTTGGTCTTGTAAGACGTAATGACATCTTGGAGATGAGTTGCTCTTGAGGCTTCCAGAGCATCCTTGGCACGGAGCTGGTCTGGGGTTTAAAACGAGGTGGCTTTTCCAGTTTTGCTGAGGACAGAAAACAAGGGCAGGGCTTTATTTTCTTGGTCCTGCTAAGCTGCAAGCAAAAGTGATCCTGAAGGTGTGGCTTCAGTCTGAGCCATCTGCAGAACCAAATTTCCAAGGCAGGTAAAGAAACAAGGCGAGAATAGACTGGCAGCTGAGGTATAAGGGGTGGGAGGGCATGTTTGGCAAGAACCCCCAAGGACAAGTTGTATTTTTTTGGGCACCAAAGCATCTCTGTCTTCCTGATGGTGAAGGTGGTTGTGATATTATGGAAAGCAATACTGTCGGAAAACTAGAACCACCTGCTTTTTCCAGGGAGGTAAAGAAAGTTCCTGTCATTGGAAGCCACAAGGGAGAAAGCAACAACTTTTAATTTGATGGAGGAAGATGCCACCTGCCCACAGCCAAGTTCTGCCTCTCCTGACCCTCTGGCTGTGATAACGTTGGTCTGCTGCACTGAAATAATTTCTCAGCCTGGGATGTAGCCCCAAAACTGCTGTGGCAGGTCCTTCCCAATGTAAGGCTTTAAATACAAAGCACCTCTGACATCCACATCGCCCCAGCTGGGACAAGGTGCCACAAGAGGGACTTTTAGCTCAGCTCATGGATAGTCAGGAGAGCTGAGAAGCAGAGCAAGGGCTGGAGGTAGTGAGAGGCAGTGTGGGCAGACCATTTTGTGTGGAAAAGAGGAGGCAGTGGTGTGGGACTGGGCTGTGCCTTGGGAAGCAGTAGGGTGGGGTGGGCTTCAGCTCAGGTACAGCGTGCCTGTTTTCCATGACTTGGAGTCAAAAGACAAAGGCACGAAACGTGTGGCTGTGTTGTCAGCTTGGCCAGAGCCCTGAGGCCGAGCTGGGGCTGTACAGTGTCCTTGCAATCAGGGAGAGGTGTAGCCCCACCTGGGTGCCTCAGGGCACTCTTTCACTCGGTGGTGGTGTGTGTTTGTCCCCAGATTGATAAATACCTCTACGCCATGAGGCTCTCCGACGAAACGCTGCTGGATGTCATGGCCCGCTTCAGGAGGGAGATGAAGAATGGCCTCTCCAGGGATTTTAACCCCACGGCTGCAGTCAAGATGCTTCCCACGTTTGTCAGGTCCATTCCTGACGGTTCAGGTAAGGAGCTGAGTGTTTGTTTTCTGTGTGAAACATGATGTGCTTCATGGAAACCTGTTAGAAATACACCAGTCACCACCAAGAACAAGAGGGATTTGCTTCCTGGCAAGCCCAGGCTGCATTTTGAAGGCAGCTCCCCCTCTGTGTGCAGGTCTGTTCCCGCAGATGCTGGAAGATTTAGTGATTCCTGTGTCAAAGCCATTTTGATGCCAATGGAAGAGCCCTTCCCAGCAAACCATTCACTATCAGTCAATACATGTACTCTGAGATTTGTCTGCCAACAGTCAATACTTCACACAGGATGATTTTTGATCTGTGCAGTTTACACTGATGTGATCTAGATCTTAACAAATACAGTGGCTTTTAGTCATTTGCTGGGTCACTCAACATCTCTTCTGCTTATTTTTTCCATAGTGGAAGTCTGAATTTGAGTTTCCTGGCATTCATTTTGCATTTTTTAGCTATCTCTTGCAGACTGTCTTGGGGGAAAAGTCACAGAACTCAAGGAGGTTGCAGCGTGTGGCTCCAAAGTTGGTGCCCTGGTGTACCGAGCTTTTTCCATCCAGATGTAGGACTTTTTCTGTGCTCACTGTACCTGATAAAAGTGGCACAAAGAGCTATCAGAATCCAAAAAGATGTTGTGTTGGTATTTGAGACCAAGATTACCTCTATTAGTTATTGTCGTTACTTATAAATTGGTGGTTCTAAAAAATAAATACCATATATAGAGTACATGAATGTATTTATAAACGTTATATAATAGTGTTTATTATTTAGTAGTGACACTGGGTTTCCTTCTCACGTAGCGTGAGGAGCTTAACCAGTTTGGTGCCTACCACAAATTATGTCCCTGTGTGCAGAAAGTGCAAGGTTGCAAGAACTGCATAACAGAGTTAATGTGTTTTGAGGCTTTCTTCTTTTTTTTTTTTTGAATTAAAATCGAGAATTTATTGGTGAAAGAACATGAGGCCTGGTGCTCTGTGTAACTTCCTGCTGCTGTCTGGCAGGTGGAAACAGTTCTTTGACAGTTCTGCTTTGCTGTTGCTTTCTGCCACCTTTAAGCTTTTTAGTTGAGAAGGGAGTCTCTGTCTGAAAAAAAAAGCAAAGGGAGCATGAATTTGAATGCCGTGTTCCCCTAAATTCAGCATTGCTGGCTGTTATGTTGAAATACTGTGTTGAAATTCGCAGCCTGTTGAGAAAGCCAAAAGCTGCCACACACAGCTGGGTCACGGGCAGGGGTTGCACTGAGGGTTTGCAGGTGAGGTGAGGGGACTTGGGGGCTTTTGCATAGAATCCCAGCAGTTGTACTGGCTCAGAAATCCCTGTGTTTTCCTCCATGTGAGTTTGAGTTTGGTGGAGTAGCGACCTGTCCCCCTACCCTGCTCCATCAGCCATTGCAGGGCAGCAGGTCTGAGCTGCTGGCGGCGAGTCACATAATTCTGTGGTGTGAACTGGGAAGACTTTGAGATGCCATATGGCAGAGGAAAAAGGGGATGTGCACCTGGCCGGGAGAGGTGTGAGAGATTGCTGAATGCTGCTGGGACTGAGGACAAGGCAGAGCGGTGGGTAGCCCTGGCATTAATTTCAGGTCATGTATGACACACCTACTTAAAAAAGCAGCCCTGTGTGTTGTGTACAGGGTGCTCAGTTCTTGATCCTGTGCCCGTTTGGCTCCTGCCAGCCTCTCCAGGATGGGCAGGCCGTGGGCGGTGCTTTGGGGCAGGGATTGGAGCAAGGCAGGGCTTTGCCCAGACGATTTCTGTGCAACAGTAGCGATCTGTATGTGCAGGTGGCGAGGGTATCTTTGGGTAGCTGTTAGTAAAGCAGGCAGAACCGTTCCGTTCTTTCCCTGAGAGGGCATGTTCCGAGCCCAGGTGCGAGCAGTATTTGCTGTGGGTGGGCGTCGTGGTGTTTCTTTCCCTGACTCACCCGCTTGTGCCTGTCACGCCTGGCTCAGCCATCGCACGGGTGCAGCCAGGGCAGACAGGGAGCCCCCTGCCCTCTTCCTCCAGAAGGTTCTGGGGGGCCCTCACGGACGTGGCCGCGTTGCTGTGCCCAAAGATGGCAATTTGTGCCTTCAGCTGTCCCTCCGTGAAAGCCAGAGGCTGAAAGCCTGCCCTTTTCTCTGGCCTGTCTCTCATTACTGCCTTGTAAGCTCTTTCCTCTGAGTCCGATTATTATTATGGGAGCTGACTGTTCAGAAAAATACTGTTGTTTAGTTTCAGATCTTTGCTTGTGTACTTTTCTAACAAGGAGTTTGTGAGCAGTAATTCTGGAGACCCTGAAGGTGTTGGTCTTAGGAGGGTTTGTTTTGCTTCGTTCTGAGTTGGTTTTATATACAAAAGCCACAAGGTTTTTTTGTCTGGAGTGCCCAGAATGGTACCTTAAGTTAATTCCAATGTTTTCAGAGGCTCCTCCTAAATAAATTCATGGTAGGTTTGATTGCACCTTGGTGTTGCAAAGCATAGGTTAAATGCTGCTACTTGGGCTTAATTCCTAAAATACACTAGAAGAAAACTTACTTTGCATACAGAAAGCTTTACATCTAGTTCAGAGATCTTTTCGAGTGACAAGGATAATTCTTAATAAATTTTACCTTGCAGTGAGCTTGATGGTGCTGGAAATCAAGCATGCTAACCCATTAATTTATTTACGGGGGAGATATTTCTGAAGTGCACTATTTGTTTGAGGTATGTACTGATGTGCGTTTAGCCTTGAAAAAGGGCCATCTGGTCCAGTGTTGATTTTCCCATTAGTGGAGATAGTGGCTTGCACTCCACAGATGATATCCAAATAAGCTTTATCTTATGAGTATTTAGCTTAATGAGACACTTGTGGTCAATGTTTGACTGGTGGACTTGCTGTGGTGATGGGGTTACGAGTTGCTGAATTTGTTATGCTGAGCCCAATAAAGTGAATTGCATCTCCAGTTTGGGTATGTTCACGTTTTAAATTACATTTGTACTGGTAAAAAAAGTGATGTTTAAAGCCACACTACTCAGGAACACGTAGGGCAGCACTGCAAGATCTGTGTTTTGGCAAACTGAGTTTGCCCATGCCTTAAGCAGCAAGAAGGAGAAGTTGCATTGCAGTGCAGTAAAATTAGGAGGATTATTAGAAGTTGTGGGCTCTCGCTGTCATTTTGCTACATTTTTCTGCATGGAGCTTATTGTTCTTTGTGGTTTCTCGTGTGACAGTGTTTTGTTTCCGTATTACACTGCAACCTTGGAAAACCATAAGGGCATTTGCAGTGTTTTCGCCTCTCTTGGTCTGTTTCTGTTAAAGATCCTGCCCTGAGGGACGCCTTGTCCAGCTTATCAGCTTTGGTGAGCGGGATGAGGCTCCCAGAGGTGCATGGAGCAATGGGGAGGAACAGCTCACCAAGTGAGGCATCAGGAGTTTTGATGGGAGATTGGACAGAGTAATCTCAGAGGCAGGTGTGGCTCTGGAAATCCTTGCGGAGCCTGTTCGAGGTAACGCGTCCAAACCGCCTTCCCAGCTGCCAGAGGCCTTTCCACGTAGAATTTAGGTAGAAATGGAAAAATAGCAATGTTAGGAGTGGCCTTCTTAAAAGTCGCAGCTGACGAGGAAGCAGGATGAGATAACTCTGTGTGCCTTTGGTCCACTGCCCTCCAAGCAGCCTTGGTGAGCCCAGGGATGAGCACAGACAGGAATGCCTGCAGAGAGCCCTGGGGATTCCCTGCAGCCTGGGCACACACTCCTGGGGGATAAGCTGTGCACTCTGCCTCCCTAAATACTATCTTTTTGAGGACTTTAACGATCACTGTCTTTGCTCTCTCATTGATAAGGTGAGATAACATTGATAAGGTGAGTTGGTTAGTCAGATGTATTTGCCTTGCTCTCCGGGGGTGCTGAAAGTGTCATTCCTCAGATAGCCAGGCCTGAACTGCACCCTGAAGTCTGTGGAGGTGGGAGGGTATTGGATTTGCCTTCAGACCTCTTCACCCCAGAGGGAGATGGAGGTATTCTAAGTATTTCCCTGGCTTCTGGGGAGGTATTTAGGAGCTCTGTGCGAGGCATCCCAGCTTGTGAATAACTCCTGCAGGAGTACAGGACTGTTTTTTCAGGCTGTCGTTTCTCTGACTTGTGTTATCTGACTGGAGTTTGCAGTGAATATCAGCTTTTCTGGGTGCAAAGTAGATGGTTCCTACTTTAATTACATCTGTGTATAATTTGTTGATTTTAGAGTAAGCACAATCCAGCCACTATTCAGGGTTATTTGCCCAAGTGACACAGGTTTATTTACAGCAAAAGGCTGCTTGCCAGCGGTCTGGCATCTCTTAATTTTACTGTCTGTTTTCTACATTTCTTTTGGCTTTCTCCCGAGATCTTTGATCAGGCAGCTTTCATCATGAGATCTGGATACACACTGTCCACTGTTAGTCCAATCTTTTTGGATAAACCCTCATTGCAGTCGCCTGTGGTGGTTGGCGTTGCCATTCCACCAACCTCATGTCAAATTGCAGGGAATCAGGTTGATGTTCTCATGGATGCCCTGTGGGTAGAACTTCCTTGCTGTAGGCACTGGGCATTCGCTTCTGTGCTGCGCTTAACAGAGCTTGATTCTTCCCAGATTCGTGCTGCATACAGTTTTTAATGACCCTTGTCTTGTTTTCCACGTAGAGAAAGGAGATTTCATTGCACTGGACCTTGGTGGTTCCTATTTCCGAATTCTGCGGGTGAAGGTATCTCATGAAAAGAAGCAGACGGTGCAGATGGAAAGTGAAATTTATAACACCCCTGAAGATATCATGCACGGCAGCGGGACACGGGTAAGCTCCTCTTCCCTGGGAGGTCTCTGGAAAGATCAGCTGCTTGGATTTTAGGAAAGCCCCACAGGAATGACCGTAGCATCTTAACGGTTGCACCTACAGCGTGCACGGACTCGGCTTCTGTGTTGACACTGGACATAAATAAGCAGTTTTAGTGTAACAGAGGTGCTGCAAACCTGCTGTTAATCCTGTGGGAGACTTTTGCATGAGTTAGGGCAAAAATGACCAGGAAATAAAAATTCTGGCTTTTACAGTAAACTTGCTTTCCACGAGCATGAATGGAGAGCAGGAAAACAACCTGGTCTTTGTAAGCAGCGAGCACGACCAGCCCTGCAATTGTAGTGTTAAGTGAGGGACAGAAATCCCCGTGACAGCCAAATATCTGTACTGGCAGTCTGAGCAACTCAGCACTCATGAAAAGTACAAGTACATTAGAAAAATTACAGGAAGCTCATAGAATGTTTTGGCACAGCTTCAACTTAAGTTTTGCTGAATAATTGAATGGTTTGGGTTTTTTTCTTTTTATGACCAGGAAGTGGATTACAATGAATATTTTACTGACAGATTTGTCTCCGTGTCAGCATAAGGCAAAACAAATAATTTTCATTGTTGGGAACAGCAAGGTTTTTACACTTCTTGCTAGAATGAGGTGCTGTTTAGGAGTATGAGACCTTCAGGTAACTTAAAGCTTGTTTCAGAAGAATAAACAGAAGAGGAGAAAAAGAAAAATTCTGGGAACAGCATTTCTACCTTTAACATATTTTCACCTTAATACCCTTAATGTCTGTATCTGCTGCATTCTTATGCAGTAGTGAGTGTAAGGTGGCAATCATGGCCTGTCAGTAGAACTGGTGAGAGCATTACCTGTGCTATCTGAACCGCAGCAATAAAATAACCTTCTTGTAAAGACTTTCCCTACCCTTTAGTGCTTTATTTCTGGGCCAAAAGGTCATGCAGTGGCTTTCCCACAGCGTGGTTTTGGAGGGGAGCTGAGCTGAGATGCCTGGTGCTGATGGAGGCAGGGAAGTTGGGTGGGCTGCTCGGGGGCAGGTTGGGAGCAGGGGCCTGTGTGTCCGTGGATAGGTGTGGGGAGACTTGATGGAGACACGATAAGGGTGATCAGGAGAAGCCAGGAAAGGAGACATCAGGTCTGCTTTCCTTGCACGCTGCATCATGCTTGTGTTTTAATTTTTAAATATCCGAAGGCCATTTGGCTGTGGGGAAGCAGCAGTGTGGAGCTCAGGCTGATAGGCTTTGTCATGGCTTTTAAGCTGAAAGAGAGGCAAGCAAGGCTTCTGCTGACCCCGTCGGCACAGTCGCTCCCGGTATTGGAGAACCAGGAGAAGGAGAACTGGAAGCATCATCAGAATTACAACCAGGTTTGAAGTTGTCCCATGACAATATCCAGTGCTTGCTGTGACTTCACAGGGCAGCATGGGGGATGCCCAGGAGGCACAGACAGGTGATGGTTTGTTGCTTCTGACTGATGGATATGGTGGAGGTTTCCTGAAACCTCTGAGCCGGATTTGTGGAATACTTGGACTGGACTGCCTGTCTGGGGTAGGCTACTAATGATTTCCAGCAAGCTACGTCATTAACTTGGGTGAGTTACACTCTTAAAGCTTAGTACATGATCAGCTTATTGCAGGATGGTGATTTATGGCTTCGTGGCTCACTAGCACGGTTCATTTTGATATTTTCTACTTCATGGCATTCAAACCTCTGTTTTTTTCCCATCTGTTAGGCATGGGCTGACAGCTCTGCCAGTCAGAGACAATTCCTTGTCAAAATCAAGGGCAAAACTCTCATTGATTTCAGTGCTGAAATAGCAGGTCTAAAATTTGTAAGAAGCCTGTCTCCCATGTCAGCTCAGCAAACAGGAGCGTACCTGAGACTTGATTTTGCTGTTGCTTTTTGTGTTCTGCTGCCACTGGAGGTACGTTATGGATCTGTGGCTGTTCTGATCTGAAACTGTGGTTTCCTTGCTCCTTAAAACATCCCCATTTGGGAGCTTGAGCCTGAGCTCGGATCTTCGGTTGCCTGCCAAAATCTCCTGTCTGCCAGCTAAATGTGTCCTTGTGGAGCCCTCTTGGAGCCCAGCCTGAGCAGGCAGCTTCGTGGCCAGAGGAATTAATGAAACCTGATCCATTGCTCAGCATCTCATGGTTGTGTTGCTTCAGGTCTGTAAATGTGTGAAATCAGACTGGTCCTTCCCTCTTGGCTGCGGCGTTCTCTCTGTCCATCTCGGACGTGTGAGAAAATACTTGGCTCACACTATTCCCTGCCATACACCTGTAGGTGCATGGGCGATTGGATTTTTCCTCAGTCCACGTGCCCTGCTATGTTGGAATTCACAGGAACTCTGTCATGTTCCCTCTACTATCCTGTCAGAGTCATTTGGTACTGGGAAGGTTTGGCTGTTAGAATGGGCATGGGCACATACAGACTTCCTTGAGTCTCCTTAGGGAAAGTCTTACGAACATCCATGGTACAAAATTGATAAGTGCCTGTCTGTTTTCTGCTTTTGGGCGGTGCCCTCCCTCTGTGCTGTGTGAAGAACAGCAGCTCAGCCAGGCTGTGCCTCACTGAGCAGACACAGCTCCTGTGGTGCCCAGGTTGTGGCTGATAGTTAACTGCACCTCCTGCCCGGGTTACGCTGCCAGCCCAGAGCCCGAGCGACTCCCAAAGCACTGCCAGCTCAGAGCTCAGCCTCAGCAGGTCCTGCCAGGGCTGCCTGGGCAAACACAGCAGGTGCACCGACTCTTTGGAGTCCATGGGGAGTGCCCAGGGGTTTTTTGCCTTTGGACTTACAAAGCAGATCCCGTCTCTTCTCTGGGCACTTGTGGTTCGTTGCACGAAAGGGATTTTTGTAGCAACGTACACAGTCAACATTTCTGCCTCCTGCTCTCTGAACTCCCCAGGGGTTTGATGTTGGCCCCTGGCTTTTGTTTGTAATCCTGGAAGCAGCTGAAAGTTTAGTACTATTGAGTATTCAGCAAGATACTTTCAGATGGAAAGCATGATCAAAACACATACTCCAGCTCTTTCTGTGTTCCTCCTGGAGAAGTTCTCATATTTTGTTACTTAACTGTAGTCCTTTTCATAACTCCTCTTCCTCTCTCATTAATCTGAATAGCTGAAAGTAGTCTTCCAGAAGAGCAGCAGTGTACATTCTTTCCCATGTTGTTTCACTGCATGGGCTCAGCAAAATGTCCTTGATTTGCCCAGGACAATGAAGGGCAACATTCTCTCTGGGAAACTACTGTTCTTCTGCTTAATCAAATCTGACCTCAATTAAAGAATGGGTTTAAGGTGTTCAGTTTAATTGTAATGTTACACACACTGCTTCTTGACCTGCCTCGAAGGGCAAAATATTCCTATTCATCATTTGTAATTGCTGCAGCCTGTCTCTAGTGCATTCTCACCTCTCCAAGATTCTAAATTGTTCTTAATAAAGCTGTGTGGGCTAATTGGAACCACAACAGACGGCTTTTTGTACTCCTTCTCAGTTAGCCCCAGCCTCCTGGGCAGTTTACCTGGTCTTGTCCCACCAGTGCTACCACTCTCCTCCAGGGAGTTAAAATGTGAAGCCCAGTTATCTCCTGGGGCAGGCAGCAAATAATAGTTTGCCATCCATTTGTGGTATGGGTCAGTTCAAGGCATGTCTGGCTTTCTGGTACTGGTGAATACAAATATGTATGTTTGTTGCTTCAACTGCTTGGGCTTGATTTCAGCTTTGAGTGTTGAGGGGCTTTCCAAAAGGCTTGGTGTGAGAGGCCTTTGTGCCCGCCTGGCTCCAGACCTGGCTGGCAGGGTCACATCATGCAGTGGTCACAGGTGCCATCGAGGCACTGGGTGGGCATTGGTACCCACAAGCCCAATGCAGGCTGCCTGCATAGTTCAGCAGTTCAAAGAATGCAGAAATTGTCCCCATGTTGGGTTGTTTCTCAGAGCATGTAAAATATTTCGATGAAATCCCTTGGGTGTTCTTTTTGTTTGTTTGTTGTGTGCTTTAGGATTAGATTTGAGAGAGGATGTTCTTTCTGGGTGGTTCCTGCAGAGTGCTGGGTTCTCTGGTCTCAGCAATGCTTGAGTGAAGCAGATGTTATCTTCTCTGCGTCATTATAAAAGTGCTGAACCTCCCGTTGGTCTGGATCCCAAGTGTTCTCTTGAGATTCTCCTTCCTGTTGTTGAAAGGTTAAAAGAACATTTTCGATCTCATCAAACATTAAGTGGAAGGGACACAGCAGGCTTGAGAGCCATGAGCCCCTTGTTTCATGAGAAGTGTTTTTATATGGGTGTAATAGATGCCTGCAGAATTAGCTGTGTAAAAGGACAATGTATTTTATAACTTATTAGTTATTACGATGTTAATGTACACTGTCTGAGAGTATTTTCATAGCTATGCCATTTATATATCTTTTAAAATCTGGCGCAGCAGCAATTTTCCCCTTTCCCCTCACCTCGTGCAGTTTTCATTATGGAGCTTGAAACGTTTTCTCTCTGAAGCTGTATCTCTAATCATGGTGGTTTTATACCTTTTTGATTATACCTTACAGCTTTTTGATCATGTTGCTGAGTGCCTGGGAGACTTCATGGAGAAACAACAAATCAAAGACAAGAAATTGCCAGTCGGGTTTACGTTTTCTTTCCCCTGTCGACAGTCCAAGCTAGATGAGGTAAGAAGATTTCACAATTCTCTTAATATGCAGAAGAGCTGCTGTGTTATTAAAACACTGCGATGAAAGCAGCATCCCAGACAGGGCTCATTTTGGGGGTAAATGAGAGTTATATTTCACTGTCAGACTGTGTTTGTGTTTATGTTTCTGCTTGAAAGAGCTGGGTAACATATGAGGAAGAGGCATCTGATGTTTTGTGCCGTCCCTGCGTGAGCTCCTCGGCGTTATGGTTTACCCCGTAAACACGGTGGCGGTTTTTCCTGCCTTTTGTGCAGCCTTTTTCACCTCTCTGTGGGGTGTGACTGGAAGGGACCCAGCCCAGCAGGGTTTGCCCAGGTTTTGCTGACCTTCACGAGTGTACCCACGGATCTGGATCCAGGTGTCCCTCCTGAGCACGAGCCACGTCACAGGCTGGGTGCAGTGAGGGCAATCAGGCAGGTCACCTGGGACCAGCCTGCTTTAAAGAGGGTGGGAATAACCAGCCTTCTGAAGTGACTGACGAGATTCCCACCACAAGGATGCTGTGGGATTCTCCTTCTTTTGCTCACTGTATCACAAGTGACTCAGCAGCCTCCCGGCACAGCACTGCCATGGCAACGGTGTAGCAAGTGAGTGCAGGAAAGTTAAACCTTCACCCAACGCAGAGGTTGCCCTGTTAAAGCACGACCTGCTTTTCCAGCTTGCAGGTCTCTAGGTTAGCCTGGTGCAACAGCCCCCCAGCTGCTGGTGCTGAGGGCCAGGTGAGGCACAATTTTTATTACATTTCGTACTTGTGGAGCGGTGCTGAGAGCTGAGCCCAAGGGTGCTGACTGCCTACCTCGGGGTCTCAGAACAGAGAGCTGCCTTTCCCTGCACTGGATCAGGAGAGGTGAGCTGACCTTGGTGCAGCTCTCCTGTCTGGCCGTGGTGCATGGTAAGGCTCAGGCTCCTGACCACAGCAGAGCTGTGCTGGGGGTGTTGTGGCTGTGGAGTTGAGTTGCCCTTGGGGAGGTTTGTTCAGCTGCACGATGGAAGGCACTTGTTTGTGGGCTGGTTTGCTGAAGCCAGCTGGGATGGAATGATGCTTGTGTGGGGCAGGGGCAGGCAGGCAGCATGTGGGGTAGTAAGAGACAAGGGAGAGTGTCTCTTAATTAAAAAAAAACCAAACCAAACCAAATAAACCCCCTCGCCTCTCTTTCTGGGAGTTTTTGTGATGTTTTGGCTGTCTGAAAAATACATTTTACTGGATTCTGTGGGCCAGCTTTGTTCCTGAGTTGCTGCTTCTGTGAGGCTGTGCTTGCCTGGGTGCTGTTTTGTTGTGCTTGGTGGGCAGAAGGAGGCAGGGTGGTCCCTGGTTTCTCCACAGGTGACAGGGTGGTCCCTGGGTGGTTGGGTCCCACTCAACCCTGCTGCACTCCAAGGGCTCCTTCCTGCTGCCAAGGCCTTGCTGGTAGAGCAAAAACTCCTTCCAGCACCGTGTCATAGACAGCTGACAGGAGCTGCTTATTGCCAGTGTGGTTTGACCAGTTTCTTATAAAAGTTATGTGGAACAAGGTGCCCTTTAGCCTGTTAAAGCTGTGCCAGCAGAGAGGGCTTTGCCCGTGGTTTCCCTGCACAGCAGAACAGGGCTTTGCTGGGTTTCTAAATGGTGCTAAATGAGGTTTCTAAATGAGGGCAGCACAGTAACAAAACTTAAATAACCTGAGTTTGTGGTCTGGTGGTAGGAGAATACCTCCTGGTGCATAAAGAGCTTCCCTGGCCCTCTGTCTCCTGTAGCTATCCCAGTTTGGAGGGCAAATTTGATTTTTAAACTGAGATATGGGCAAACATACACCTGGGCAATGGCTGCTTCTGTGCCTACAGGCTTCAGCTTTTCTGGTTTTTAGCTTCCTGGGCTCCTGTTGTGACAGATGTGAATACTGTGGGTATGGAAGGCTGAACTGGTTTGAGTTGTCTTGCCTGTTGATTACTGTCAATGCTCTTTTCTTTCTTTTATTACTATTTACTTGTATACTGAATGCTCTGATTCAGCCAGTCATTATGTAAATAGCAAAAGGTCAGACCTTACCTTGGGGGATTTGCAGGCTTTCCACGACAGTTTGCAGACAAGGAATTCAATGCCAGGATTTCCTTTTTGATCCGTGCTGTAAACTGGGGACATGCATTGCTACGTTTCCAGTATTTCCATTTGCCTCAGCCCATAAACGTCACCCCACAGTTAAACAAGCCAGGCAGGAGCTGTGCAGTAGCCTGATCCCCACTGCACCGAGTCCTGGACATACCAACAGCACACCCCTGCTCTGTGGTCGGTCCCGCACAGTCAGCTTTTTCTGAAAGCAGTCTATTTCCATGGCCCAAAAGGATTAAATGGTTTTCCAAGAAAAACTGTCGAGGAGTAACAGGGGGGAGAAGAGTAGGCTGAAAATACAAAATGCAGACACACCACTTTCTAGCATGGGAGGGGAAAACAATTTTCCGTCTTTCAGCAAACTGTGACTAGACTCGAAGACCAGCAGTTGTCTCACATTGGGTTGTTAGGCATATAAGAAAAGAGACATGAAGATTCATTTGCAGTATAAAATCTTGTTTTTAAGGAAAAAAAATAGTCAGTGTGTGTCTTACTATTGTTTTGAGTGTTGCTGTCTTGTTTTATCAGGGTATTCTGATAACCTGGACGAAGCGCTTCAAAGCAAGTGGAGTGGAGGGAGCAGATGTCGTGAGGCTGCTTAACAAGGCCATCAAGAAACGTGGGGTAAATTGTACTTCATTTCTTTTTAACTGGATCTCAGCTTTGTCAGGAACCACCCTTCATGTTGCTCGCGTGGGTGGGTGGTCTGAGTGACGGTGGAGCTCTGCTTTCCTGCGTGAAAAGGTGTGTTTTTGCTGTTTGCTGGAAAAATGAAGCAACGTCAGAGCTGTTGTGTGGAAGCTGCGATTTTCCTCGCAGCACAGATCTGAGTTGTTTTGTCATGTCTTTTCACTGGCAACCTGCAGCAGTTTTATCAGTCTCCAAAAACTGAGAAGGTGCCGTGGCTTTTCCATGATACTAGTGCATCTTGTTCCCGAGAAACTTGGTCTCATGGGCTGGGCTCAGCTCAGCTGTGCACCTGCTGTGCCAGGGAGCAGAAGAGGAGCAGAGAGAAGGAGGATTTCAGGCTCAGTGAACTGTGTTGTTCCTTGCAGTTTCTCACTGCTGACTTCATAGAGAGTGAAGGTGACCGGGTTGCTGAGTTAAACAAATAAAAAGGCACTGAGCCTGAGATAGCATGAATTTGGGTTTGCATAATGCTTGCAGCCAGGTGATGTGTTGATTACTCAGCGTCTGTATTCATCAGGAACTGAGAGTATGTGCTCTCTTTGGGCAGTTGTGGACTCTTAAGCACACCTGAGCTTTGCTGTCACCAAACAACATTGCTATGGTCAGTTACTATCATCAGAGTTGGTGGAATCACACACTGAGGAATCTGGAAAGCAATGGGTGCCTGTCATGCAGTCAGCTTATTTAATTGCATTATTTCTATATTAAAATCGTCACTTGAAATAAAACTCCTTGTTTAAGTGAATCCTAAGAGAAATATTTTCCAGACTGGCTCCTCAAGCAACTGCTTCAAATCACTCCATGCAGAGTTCCTCCTCCTTCTTGTATAGCCCTTTTCCTTCCTGCCTAAGGGTGCTGATGTGAGAGCAGGTCTTTGCTGTCTAGAACGATGCTAGTGCTGTTTTCCTGTTTGCCTGGTGCATCAGTCTGCTCTTGTTGCTTCTTGGGTACATGGCATGGGGAACTGGCAGGTGGAGCAGGGGATGTTGAGAAAGTTGAGCAGTGGTGTTTGTCTCCTGTTCCTTGTGAAAGCAAACCAGTGATGAACAGGAGCAGTGTTTCCCAGAGGGCCCCAGTGATGTCTGTTGCTCCCCCAGGACTACGATGCGGATATCATGGCTGTCGTGAATGACACTGTCGGGACAATGATGACCTGTGGCTTTGACGACCAGCGCTGTGAAGTTGGCCTGATCATTGGTAACACACTTTGCTGCTGCTGCTGCACGTGGCTTTTCTCCCTTTGCCTGGCTGGCTCAGTCAGCACCTTCTGATGTGCTTCCCCCAAAGGCACCGGCACCAACGCCTGTTACATGGAGGAGATGCGGCACATCGACCTGGTGGAAGGGGACGAGGGCAGGATGTGCATTAACACCGAGTGGGGGGCCTTTGGAGATGACGGCTCACTAGAAGACATCAGGACTGAGTTTGATCGGGAGATCGACCGTGGATCCCTTAACCCAGGGAAGCAGCTGTGAGTGAGGCAGTTATTTGGGAGCTTCACTTCTGTTCTTTTCTGCTCCGTGCTCCCTTTTCCACCTGTGTTATGAATTCTGCAGTTCAAGAAAGTTTGACCTTGCCTGTGGTGAGGCAAACCTCTGGCTGGGCCGGGTATTGCGGTGGAAGAGCTAAGCTCTGCCTCCCGGTGCTGCCCATGGATTCGTGGGTGACTGCTGTCCTCTCCTGCAGGTTTGAGAAGATGGTCAGCGGGCTGTACATGGGGGAGCTGGTAAGGCTCATCCTGGTGAAGATGGCCAAAGAGGGGCTGCTTTTTGAGGGGAGAATCACCCCTGAGCTTCTCACCAAAGGGAAGTTTGAGACAAAGCATGTTTCTGCCATAGAAAAGTGAGTAATCTGTCCCTTTTCTCCCGGGCTTCACAGTGACACTGAATGTTTATTTTCCAGCATCTCTTTTTGCTTTGTGAGGTGACGTGTTGCATTGGGGGTGGCTGCCATCCTCCAGTGCAGGTGCAGGGCTGGCATGTGGGGACCTCTAGCAGACTGTCCGTGCCCTCCTTCCCAAGATTTCTCCCTTTTTCAGTGTTGGGAGGAACTGTAAAGTCTGCCAGTCCGCACAGCTTCAGAGTATGAGCTGTACTACCGCTCACCCTGCTCACAGAATCTCCAAAGTTGCCACCCCACAGCTAAACATGGGAGTGAATTGGCTTAGTGCCTCCTAGCAAATACTTGTGTTGCTCCTTGCTGTATCCCTGGGATTGCTGGGCAGAAGGAAAACAAGCGTGACAAGGCAGAGCATTCAGTCTCGTAGGCAGTGCCGGGTGCTGCATGGTGACCTCTGAGCTATGTGCCAGTTGGTTTCTTAGGGTGTCATCATCCCTTTGGTCAGTACTTACAGGCTCTTTCCCTGGTGTTTTTAAAATTCACATCACTGGCATAGTTTGTGCTGTAGTCACTGGTCTGGCTTTTGTTTTTGAAAACAGCCAGTAACTTCTACAATGCATGTTCCTCCTGCCATCTTTTATTCCTGTCCCTGCAGACCGTCTTATCCGAACAGCTTTCCATTAAATGCATGTGTTCCTTTGTCTTAGCCACAGAGGTCTGTGTCATGGACCAAGGTCACTTTGAACAGCAGTGAGAAAAACACAGTTATTGAGAAATTTGGTTATTAAGAGTAAAATTTGCCCTGAAATCCTACCTCACTTCCTGAAGAGCACTTCGGTTATAAGTAGAGGGCACATCCCTGTGCAGCTTCACATTTCTAGCTGGTGCTAGGAAAATGCAAGAGTCCTTAAAAAGATGTATGGAGTGCAGTTAGTGATGACAAGATGTACTCCTCGTGTTTTTGTCTGGGAAATGACCAAGCTGGATGTGGAGAAGTTTTGCCAGAAGCTTTCCTCTCAGGCTGGATGCTAATGAGGGAAAAATCAGTGCAAGAGGCAGAGATTCAGTGAGGTTGTAAAAGCCTGAAAAGAGACCCGTTAGCATGAAATTGCTTCGGCAACCTTCGCTCAGGGTTTTGTTTTTCACACTGGGCTTAATTTATCGAGACATAAGAGCGAGCGAGCGTGGGATTAGGTGTGTGCTCAGGCCTGTGCTGAAATATGGGGTTGCTGCTTCATGCTTGAAAGAAGCTGCTTGAAGTTTAAAGCATCGGCATGATGAAAAAGCATATAATTCCTCCAGGTCCGTTTGTAGGTGGCATATTTGCACCAGGCTTTGATGGAAAGCTGTTTCCAGCTGTGAATGAAGGCACGTTTAAAGCATTTTATTTCGAGCCTCGTAGAGCTTCCCTGTCCAGGTCTCTAAGAAATTCTCTTTCCAGCCTTGTCACACCCCAGGCAGGGACACACCCATGGCTGGATGCACCTCAGTCCTCAGTACATCCCCTCTGCTGCTGTCTCTTTGTAGGAGCAAAGAAGGTTTGAACAAAGCCAAAGAGATCCTGACGCGGCTGGGCGTGGAGCCGTCCCACGAGGACTGCATCGCCGTCCAGCACGTCTGCACCATCGTGTCCTTCCGCTCCGCCAACCTGGTGGCCTCCACCCTGGGTGCCATCCTCAACCAGCTGCGGGACAACAAGGGGGTCGGCCGCCTCCGCACCACCGTGGGCGTGGATGGCTCCCTCTACAAGATGCACCCACAGTGAGTCCCCGGCTTGGGTGGGAGACGAGGAACACGAAATGTGGGTGTTTGGGCTGAGCTGGGGAGCTCAGAGGGAAAGCAGAGGTGTTCTTTAAGTGAAGGAGCAGTGTGAGATTTTAAAAACCACACAGAAAAGAACTAGACCCCTGAGTAACTGGGTACTGCAGCGTCAGGGAAAGCTACAGTGGTCTGAGCAGATACCTTAAGGGAGCTCAGCAGACCTCTTGGAAGGAGAGTTTCTTTCTGCAAAATATTACTTCATGCCCTTACTTTGGGCTGTGAAGAGACCTGCATAAATTCACCTTCATATCCATTTCCAGTTTAAACTCAAGTGTTTTTAAAATGCCAGTGCTGAACCCTATTTTTTCCCAGCCTTTTCTGAAGATACACTTGGAAAGCAGGGGGGAAAAAAATGGTAGTTATGTTTCTGGGGCCTTTAAAAAACTGGCTTTGTCTTGTTTTTCTGCATTTTGAAAGTGAATATTCTTAATCAAATAATATTTTTAATCAAGCATTGATTTTAATTTTTAAGCTGCTTAGAGTTACGTGGAAATCAGAAAGTGTCATTTATGAGGAAACTTCTGAAAGGAGAAAGATGGTTAGGGTTTCATTTTCAGTTTCTCATTATTTTGTTAAAAACAGTGTTTTCCTCAGTTAAAGAAGACTGTAAAATTTTGGCAAACAAAAGAATTTCCAAGAGTCCTGCTTTGACTAGTTTTTCCAGATGGGCAGGTCTAGGGAGTGATAGGACCTGAGAGAATGGCCTGAAGTTGTGTCAGGGGAGGTTTAGGTTGGATGTTAGAGAAAGGTTCTTCCCCCAGAGGGTGGTTGGGCACTGACCAGGCCCCCTCAGGGCAGTGGGCACAGCACCAAGGCTGACAGAGCTCCAGGAGTGTTTGGATGATCCTCTGGGGCACAGGGTGTGACTCTTGGGGATGGGCCTGTGCAGGGCTGAGGGTTGGACTCGATGATCCTTGTGGGTCCCTTCCAACTTGCCATATTCTGTGAAGGTAACATGGGCAATTTTCATGTCTGAACTATTTCCCCACACCATCTAAATCAGTGAGTTCAGGAGACGACCTCAGGAGGTGGGATCAGAGCAGCAGGGGAGCCAGGGGATTTCTCCCGTCTGGAGCCATGGTCAGGGGATGGGACTGCTGCTCTCCCCTGCTTTTTGCTGGCTTTGCTTAGAAATTCAGGAGCGAGGAGGCCGTAGGGAAGAACTGCTCTTCCCTGGCAGCTCTCCTGCTGGGGAGGCTGTAGGTAGTTTGGGCAGGAGGAGTGTCCTCACTGCCTGCAGTGGGTCCGTGCTGGCACTGCAGGTTCCGGGGGGTGAAGCCTGTGCAGACGCGGGGCTCGCAGCCTCCTCTCCCCCAGGTACGCCCGGCGCCTGCACAAAACCACGCGGCGCCTGGTGCCCGACTCGGAGGTGCGGTTCCTGCTGTCCGAGAGCGGCAGCGGGAAGGGGGCGGCCATGGTGACGGCCGTGGCCTACCGGCTGTCGGAGCAGCACCGCCTCATCGACGAGACCCTGGCCGAGTTCAAGCTCACCCACGAGCAGCTGCTGCAGGTCAAGAAGAGGATGAGGGCAGAGATGGAAGCGGGGCTGAAGAAGAAGACTCACGAGACGGCCAAAGTCAAAATGTTGCCCACCTTCGTCCGCAGCACGCCAGATGGGACAGGTAGAGGCACGGCCTCGCTGGAGGGAGGGCACTGGCTCGGATATGGGGTGCCCAAAACCGGCTCCCAGCGGTGGGGTTTGGGTTTGAGTTTGATGAAGGGGGAGCAGATCTGGTGCGATCAAAGAGCAACCTGGGCTGTGCAAAGGAGGAGATCTCAGCCTGCGCTGCCCTGTGCTGGTTGCTGGCCCCGTGTCCTTACCCCAGGGTGCAAGCAAAGTGACAGCTCGAGGGGATAAAACCACAATCGGGCTCATAAAGCCACGGCTGGGCTCATAAACCCAAACCCACACAAACCATGTTTGCACTAACTGGGCAGTTCTTTGACCATCAGGGCGGCCAAATTTCTGCTTTCTCTCAGGGAACAGTTGTGAGGGGCCTTTGTTCCTTGTCAGTTTAAAGCAAAACAAAACCAAAAATAAAACAAAAAGACACACAAAAAAAGGAGGTGGAATAATCAGAACAGCATCTAAAATCCTCCTTTGATGAAGATCTTCCCAGTTGAATTTCTTGGAGATTTTCTATCAAAGTACTTTGTGAGAAAAGCACTTTTTCATGTTTTGCTTATGGTTCTTTAAATATGTTGTTTTACAGAAAATGGAGACTTTCTGGCACTTGACCTTGGAGGGACAAACTTTAGAGTTTTGCTGGTGAAAATCCGCAGTGGTAAAAGGCGAACAGTTGAGATGCACAACAAGATCTATGCCATTCCTATAGAGGTGATGCAGGGAACAGGAGAAGAGGTATTTGTGTTTCTCTCTGGCTGCAGTGCTGCTTTTTAAATAACTTCTTAGGAGCAAGTAACACATACACCTTCAAATATTATGACTTTTCTCTTTAAAGCTGTTTGATCACATCGTTACCTGCATTTCTGACTTCCTGGATTATATGGGGATAAAAGGTGCACGTCTTCCTCTTGGCTTCACCTTTTCCTTCCCGTGCAAGCAGACCAGTCTGGATGCTGTAAGTTCCTTTGTGTCTTTTGAATCTGCTTTTGTACCTGTGCCAGGCCTGGTTTCTCTTTGTATCATCCACGTGACACTTACAGGAAGGTTGTACCAGGGGAAGGTTTATGCTCTGACCCTCATCAGTACAGCTGCTCCTATAAATAGCTCCTTTAAGGGTAGTAACACAAATGCTGGTCAGCCCATGGCTGTGAAGATAAGAGCATTTAAATGTTCCGTGGTGCTGATACCCCTTTTTTTAAGGCATTATGCCTTTTCCCACCATATAAACCTGCTGGTCTATGATACTTCCCTGGTTTTGCAAACAGTAAGCAAAAGTCCGTCCCTATGCACCTATTCCAAGTTCATGTTGTCTCATAGGATGGAGCAGATGGACCAGGGCCTGTGGGCTGTGTCACCCTAAGGTGACAGCGTGGCCTGCAGCATGTCCCTGACATGTGTGCCCTGGTTCTTTTCTCTTACGTGTTTAACTTCTTCACTGCCACAGATTTACACCAACCCCACCTGTGCAGCTCTTAATGCTTTCCTGTCTACTTAGCTGTTTGTTTTGAAGAAAGACATTTTTTCTGTCACACTCTTTTGGTATTTTTGTTGTCCCTGTCACACTTTTTTTTCTTTCTTTTTTTTGAGTTTCTTACATTGCTCTGGAAATTCGGAGACCAAGCAAGATGAGTAGTTTTAGGTGCAAATTCCACATATCTTTTTCACAGAGACTCTTCTGTAAAACTTCAAACTAAATCATTTGAAATATGGAGTGCACCACGGAGTCTTAGCAACTTGTTAACCTATTTTCTTGCTTTTTAGGGTATCCTTCTCAACTGGACAAAAGGCTTCAAAGCTACAGATTGCGAGGGAGAAGATGTGGTATATTTGCTCAGAGAAGGAATTAAAAGAAGAGAGGTGATTTTTCTTTTGGTTTTGTTTTCTTTTTTCTCCTGCCACTCCTCCCTCCCCTCCAGACTTGACAGACCTTGTGGGTCAGGCTGGTTCCCCCTCACAGGGTTTGTGTGCCTTGTGGACAGGAGCTGTATCTCCTGTCCTGCACAAAAGGTTGATTTTTTTTTTTTCCCCCCAGAGGCTTCTAACTGTCCAAATTTGCCCAAACTTTCAAGATTTCTTTCAAACCCTGTGGCAATTTTCACATGCATCAGAGCATGGAGAAAGCAGGAGTTTTCAAAATGGTGATTGTAGGAATGCACCTCAGTGTACCCTAAAGGACAGTTTTCTCCCCTCCCCTCCTTGATCTTTAAAATGCCTCAACCAACTTAGCCCAAACTTTCTAGGAAGGGAAAGAAAAATAGCCTGAGGAGGACATTAATTTTGCAGAGGTTTTGTCAGCCAGTGAAAAGGAGGTCTTAAAACCTTTGTTACTGGATTTACTACCTCACTCCTGTAACAGAGAATGTTGGTAATCCTCTACCATGTGCCTCTGAACAAGATCTGTACATAACATACCTAAGCCAAAGAGAACAGCCAGGAATATTCTTTCTTCTGGAGACAGTCTGTCATAGGTACAACATGTGAGGAGCCTTAGCTGCCTACTGGTAGATTAAGTTCCTATTTCTGTGTGTGTGTGAAATCAGGCTGGTAATTTTAGTTGCTTGTTTCCAGTGTGTTTTGACAGCATCCCCTTTGATATTCTCCTTCCATGTCCCCTTTGGTGTGATGGTTGCCCCAAGGCCAGAGTTCTCACTGTTGGGTTTCTCTCTCCCAAAGGAATTTGACTTGGATGTGGTGGCTGTGGTGAATGATACGGTGGGCACGATGATGACCTGTGCTTACGAAGACCCAAACTGTGAAATCGGGCTCATTGTGGGTATGTGTTAGAGCAGCTTTTTATTGAAAGCACGTCAACACATCTGTCTGCGTTCTCATGGAGGCATCCCTGTGGTTAACTGAAAATAAAGCCAGGGTGTTCAGGAGTGAAAGAGCAAAATTCAACACCCAGCTTAGTTCTGCCCACAGACAGTTGAGATAAGCAGAGACTGTGATGCCAAACAAATCCTGCCTGTTTTATCCAGTAAAGGCACTGTGCTGCTTGGGAAGAGAGCAGAGGTGGGCTCGGGCAGCCTCACCAGCTCCTGGAGTTTCTGTTAGTTCAGCCTGTCAGAGTTTCCCTGTCGGGGTGTTCCGGTAGCCCACAGCTTCCCTCGAGCATGTGGTCTCCCAGAATAAACTTGCAAAGCACAGCCACAGTTCCCCAGTGGCATGTGATTGAGAGCTCTGATAGACAAAGTGCACTGACAGAGAGCTCCCTTCCCAGCAGCGAGACAGCTGAAGTAATTCCATGGGTGACATGCAAATGCCACACACCCAGGGAGCCTGAAACACGGGGCGGTGTGAATTCCCAAAGCTCTCCAGAGAAACGAGTGTTCCATGGGAGAGAAGGGGACGAAGCACCTGCAAGCTTTAAGTTGCGAGGTGGCTTGTAGGAAAGTAAAACGCCACCAATTTCTCCTCCAGACAGTTGGAAGGTGTCCAGGATGAGTCAGCACAGTGCAGTGTGGGTAGGAAGTCGTGTCTGCGCAGCTCCATCGGTGGCGTGTTTTCAGGAACCAGAGTTCCCTACGGGAAGGACAGCGTGTCCTTGGGGCGGTGGGAGCATCCTCTGAGGACTGCCTCCTGCAGCCCTGCCAGGCATGCTCTGCTGCAGCGTGTCTGTGTGCAGAGCAGGGGGTCAGAGGTGTTCTGGGTACTTCTGGGATAATGGGAGTGTGAGCCCTGGGCTCTGACAGGCTCCCTCTGCCCTGCCTGGATTGCCTGGGCCAGGCTGATGGCAGCTGCTGGTGGAGCTTGGACACTGGTGGTGGCCCACAACTGCGTTTGGTCTGGCTTGGTCCTGCAGTCCTGAGTCTCAGCCTGCAAGCCCAGACGTTCCCCCCAAACCCAGTGCTGTGGCTCAGCTCTCCTGCAGCAGGGAGTGCTGTGGGAGGATCTATTTTAGCTCAGACTGTGTTGATACATTTCCCTACAAAAACGGCAAAGGAAAACAGACTTGCTGATACAACTGATGCCGAATCTGTGGTGCAGGGTTAAATGGAGTTTCTTAGGTTACTTCAAGAAAACTTTTGCCCTGGGTGGCAGCTAAAGCTGCCTCTTGTTGCTAATAAAGCTTTGCTCCCCAAGAACTCTGTGTACACAGAGCAGTTGCCACATTCTTTAGGATCCCCTTTAAGCAGAATCAGATATTGCATCATTTCAACATGGAATTAGCCTTCCTGCAGAAGAAAAGAAGCAGTTTAAATCAGAAGAAACCCTGAGCAATCAGCTGGTAAAAGCCCTGATGCCTCAGACCTTGCTGAGGTTTTCATTTCAGCACATTTTCCCTGGATTTTCTGGGTCTGCGGGCTTTGTGGAAGGTGGTTCCTAACTGCAGAATCCAGCTGGTTGCTTGCTGTGGTTTTGGGTTCAAAAACACCATGAGGGTTCATGGACCAAAAGTGCTGCCCTGCTGCCCCTCTCTGCAGCATGGGACCCTCATGGGTGGCCAGGGTGAGCCTCTTCTCTAGCCACCGTGAGCTGTACACCACAGCAGAAATGTTCTCCTTCAGTTTAGCATTACCAAAGAGTGGGGTTTTGGCTTTTCCCTCATGTTTTCAAACGATGATTTGACTTTGTCATTCAGAAAAAAAAGCACGATCGGGATCCCCCAGAAGGCTTCTCAGGGCTGTGGTTCCTGGTCCTAGTGTTGTCTTGTTCCAAACAAAGAGCAATGTCAGCGTTTTCTTCCTCCAGGAACGGGCAGCAATGCCTGTTACATGGAAGAGATGAGGAACATAGAGATGGTGGATGGCGAGCAGGGGCGGATGTGCGTGAACACGGAGTGGGGAGCGTTCGGGGACAACGGATGCCTGGACGACATCAGGACAATATATGACAAAGCAGTTGATGACTATTCACTGAATGCTGGAAAGCAAAGGTACTTTGTTATAAATGCTGTAAACTGTGTGCTGTGGATTTAAGCCAGGCTGCCTTAAGTGCTTTTAAGAGAGAATTGGATTTCTCCCAGTTGGAGAAGGGAGAAGTGGAAAATGACTGCAGCTTTGCTATCCTGTGGGATCTCCCCTTCCTGTGCTTTTCCTGGTCCCCGCTTTTTTGTGACTTACTTACTACTGTGAGGACTTCAAAAGTCTTGCAATTACAAAGAAACCCTTTTTCTCACCCTGTGTTGTACTGAGGGGGTTAAGATTCTCATTCTTTTGCTCTTGGTCTCAGGTTAATCTCTTTTAGCTGAACACTCTTTTTGTGCCTGTGGAAATCCTGAGCCTATACCAGCTGGTGTGGTTGGAGCTTGGAGCTGCTTGCTGTAAAGCAGTCAGGAGATTTCTGGCAGTTGCAACCAGTTGCAGCCTCTTATTTCAGGCCACTTTCTGGATCAAATGTGTCATCTTAGAGGACCTACCTTTCTTGGTCCTGGAGTTTGGTCCCCTTCTGGGGGTTCAGCTCTTGTTTGGGCAAGTGCTTCCCTGTCCCCTTCAAGAAAGGGCTGATGGGAGGTGTACCCAGCACTGATAGAACTGGGCTGAAGCTGCTGCACGCTGGGACTACACTTTTTCATCATTTCTGTGCAGCAATGCTTTGATACCAGGAGCATTTAAAAAGATTTTGTGATCAGAGTAAATCTGCCTGAAAACCTGGGGAATACAGACAAGTTGGCAGGTCCTGTGGGAAGCTGTTTAGAAGCTGAGGCTCAAACAGAGCCAGAGAGGCAGATGCTGGGCAAGCCTGATGCAGCAGCAGAGTTGGCATGGAGTAAGCAGCCAAAGGCAGTCATGGAGACTGCCAGGGGGAATAATTTATTCCAGAGATAGTTCGGCACTCAAGAAGGAGGACTCTTGCTGGGTACAAGCCTGAGAGAGTCCATAGTATTAAATGGACTGCATGGCCTGCTTCCAGCGGGGTGGTGTGCTGGGCTCCGCTCGATCCAGGGCACAGACACTGCTGTAGAGCTTCAGGAGGTGAAATAAAGGAGGCATCACTGAATGGCCCTGCTCAGTAAATGGGAGAGCGCTCAGTTTGTTGGTGAGGACACAACTCATGGACCTCAGAAAGCTCCATTCAAACCAGGATGGTGCTGGAGGGGCAGGAATGCAAAGCAGGGCTGCCCTGTACCAGTGCTGAGCATTGCTCCGGGACCGCTCCTTGTCGTGTGCTGGGAGGAGGTCTGCAGGTGGAATATACTCCCTCTCTCTAGCCTGGGGGCAAACTTGGGTCCTGTGTGCAGAGTGGGGTGTGAGAGGGGTTCAAGAGAGCTTGGTTCCTCCCTGTGGTTTTGGGACTACTGGTTTCCTGCTGGAAACCAGGTGGTGGAATTAAGTGAAGAGCATAAGCCAACCCTGGACCTCCAGCTCACTGGTTTATAGGTCAGTGGTCCTGTGAACATGCCAGATGTACCTTTTCTCATCCTTTGTCTTTCACAGGGTTGGTTTTGCAGCACAGGACTCCCTTAAAAAACACTGCACTCGCAGTGACTGTACCTTGTGGTTTCCCTGTAATTCTGCTGCATGGAACCACTGAGCTTTCTCTGTTTGAAGGTCTCAGCATTGGTTCAAGAGGGCTCCCGAATGTGGAAACAAGTTTTCCCTGGGGTCCACTCAGGGCTGTCCCTGGGGGATGAATGGACAATGTGCCTTTCGACTGGGCACTGTTCTGCTCTCTGGTGACAGCTTTTCATTTCTTCCACCTGGGAGGAATACCAGCCATCATTAACGTGCCTGGCCAGGGGAACATGGTGGCGAGGAGTAAAGGGAAGTGTCTGTAGATGGGCTCATGAGGCTCCCACCAAGTCTTCATGCTTTTTCTTGCCTGTTTTTTCTAGTAAATGGCCTCTCTGTGTGGATGGGGTTGCGTATTTTATGTCCCCAAAGTGTGTGGGCAGGATCTGTGATGGGATGCTGCCTTTGCAAACGTGAGCAGGTTCCCTCTGAGCTGCACCGCTGCCTTTCCTTGCAGGTATGAGAAGATGATCAGTGGGATGTACCTGGGGGAAATAGTCCGCAATATTTTGATCGACTTCACCAAACGGGGATTCCTGTTCCGAGGCCAGATTTCAGAGACACTGAAGACGAGGCATATCTTTGAGACCAAGTTCCTTTCTCAGATTGAGAGGTAAGAGCATGGGAGGCTGCTCAGTGTGAATTACTGTGGTGGTGCTTGGCTGGTGACACTCCTGGAGAGCATTGCTTGCTCCTCTAGAGATTTTGGTTTCAGTAAAGGCCTTTATGTGTGTGCAGAAGGACTCTTTACAGCATCGTCTGAATTTCTATCAATGCTCACTGCTAAATCCTGGGAAAGGCTGTCAAGGATTCCCTCACTGTATTGTTTTATTTGCTTGTTTGGAAATCAAGCCATTTTTCTGGGCCCCTTGTGTGCGTGTAGGTATAGTTGTGGGATGGAATGAACACTAGCTGAGTGAGCACTTTTTACTGGGTGTTTTTGTGTTTTTATTGCTTGGGCTTTGTATTTTAAAGCGATCTCTGAGTCTTTATGGGAGGAAAAAAACCCCAAGTTCGTCATGAAAAATGTCTTCCTGAAACACCCCATGGTAAGAAGAGAGAAGGGGAGGCAATGCAGAGCTGGACTTGGAGCCTCTGTGCCTGCTTGCATCCCTCTCCTGCCCTGCAGCCGTGGTGCTGGGGCGAATGAATTTGCATTCCCTGAGGTCTCTGGCGCTTTCAGGAAAGGCTGCTGCCTGGTGGGGGTGCTGCCATGGATGTAGCCGTGGGTGCAGTGGGGTTTGTGGCTCTGGCTTGTCTGAGGGGAACCTTTAGTTTACCACCGTGCTCTCCTTCTGCAGTGACAGGTTGGCCTTGCTGCAGGTGAGAACCATCCTGCAGCAGCTGGGGCTCAACAGCACCTGCGACGACAGCATCATCGTCAAGACCGTCTGCGGGGCAGTGTCAAGGCGAGCAGCTCAGCTGTGTGGCGCTGGAATGGCTGCCATTGTAGATAAAATTAGGGAGAACAGAGGGTTGGAGCGCCTGGAGATAACGGTCGGTGTGGATGGCACTCTGTACAAACTACATCCTCAGTGAGTATCTGCCTTCTCAGCAGTTGTTTGCCCGCAGCGTGTTGCGTGTACATCCCTTCTCTTCACACGCCAGACTGGGCTCTCCTACTTGCTAGGATAAGAGCCAGGGGGAAAAAAGTCTTAATCAGGGGGTTCAGGGCTTTCTGAAGGGCTACAAGAGGGTCAAGAAGGACTTGCAAAAGATTCTTGGGGTGGTGACAAACTGAAGGGGACACAGCCTATGCTGGATGAGTTGGAAGCCGTACAGCAAGGGAAGGATCTCTTGGCTGTGCACAGGCAATGCCAGAGCAGTGGTGGAATGCCTGGTGCCTCTGGGGAGCATCAGGGTGCAGCGCAGATGGGCTGCTGAGGAGCAATGCAGGTGAGGGCAGCAGTCTAAATGAGCAGGGGCAGGAGGAGAGAAGGACTAGTGCCCACCTCCGGTGTGCATGGGGGGAGATGGGTGAGAAGGAGATGACTTATGTGATCTGTTCTCTTCCCTTTGCTGTGGTACTAGTGATCTGAGTTAACCCCACGCAGACACAGAGGCAGGCCTGGGATGCCAGTGCTTCTTTCCTTTAACTCCTACTGCTCCCAGTCTTCAAATCCACCCTAGTTTCCAGCATTTCAGTTCTTTCCCTGGTGAAAGGGGGCGCAGCACAGAGGCCCATGGCAGCGCTGCGCTCTGCGGGTGCTGTGGGGCCTCCCTCACCCACTGCCCCTGTTTCCTTTCGCAGCTTTTCAAGGATCATGCACCAAACAGTCAAAGACCTGGCACCCAACTGTGACGTGACCTTCCTGCTGTCGGAGGACGGCAGCGGGAAGGGGGCCGCGCTCATCACAGCGGTGGGATGCCGGCTGCGCGAGGCCGAGCAGAACTGAACTCCACAGCCCTGGCCCCGATTCTGTCTTGTGAGCACTTTCTCATAAAGCAGCGACTGCATAGTCAGAACTGGTAAAAACCCAGAACTCACTGCTTTATCGGGGGAAAAAAAAAATATTACAACTAATGACATAAAAAAAAAAAAAAAAAGAATAGGATACAAGATAGAATGTGTGCTGTTAATAATATCTCCTGTTTCTGGACCCCAATCTGCATGTTTCTTACTCACCTTGTTGGTACCTTCCCCATCTGTAGGTCATGGAAAAAATCAGTCTCTAATTTCTGCAGTTGTCAAAAACTCGGTTGTTGTCTGAGACGAAATTGCCCCCAAGTGATGTGCATTGAGAGCTACCGTTGCATCGTACCGAGTGTGTCCTTTGCAGCATCCCTGTGAGCGCACTGCCAGCACGCTGACCACCAGACCTGGGTGTTGATGCTTTTAGTGAAGGGGAAGCAACAGTTCCCTCCTGCATATCTACCTGCTGTTGTTCCCGTCTAAAGCAATTGTGAAAACATTATGGTGTGTCAGCACTGTGCACGCACGTAACTCTATAGTGGGACTTGACACCGCGACTTACTCGCTTCCTTGATGCCTGTTCTGTCATGGTAAAAGTAAACGCCCTTGTCCCACAGATCTGGTTCCACTGGTGTTTCCCATTGCTTCTGTGAGCAGTGTTGTGTTACTTGGGCGAAATCCGTCACGTTTCAGCAAGAAATCCCCGAAGAGTAAAACGAAGTGGTTGGTGATTGGGGTAATCCAAACCTCCAGACCTGCGAGATCGGCAGATTCACGGTCCCTACACGGCTGTGCTGTACTCTTCTGTTTTAAGAGTTCTTATAAAAAAGTATTTCCTATCTCTTTCTTGTTAGTCTGGATCAGGGCACTGCTGCTGCCCTTCCACGGAACCCGCAGCTCGCCTGCGTCCCTCGGATGCGGCACTTCGTCTCTCGCCTTAAATGGGTATTTGCTTCCACACAGAGCTTTAATCTTTAATACTGTTCAGCAATCACTCAGAACACAAACACTCAGCTAGAGTTAGTGCTCAGAAAGGAATAGGAGGGTTTGATTTTGATCTTGCCTTTGAGGACCTGGGTGTGTAGACAACCCACCAAGCCAAAACTGGATGCAGCTTATTCCGAGGATGAAAGCAACAGCAAAGATCATACACACTTGGTGTCCCCTGTCCTCTGTCGAGTCGATGCCATTATTATACTTGCATACCAGTTGCATTACTGAAATTGAGAAGCAGTTAGGAAGGTGAATGTCGAGTAACATTTGCAAGTCACACCACTTTCTGCAAAGAGGGAGACCACACAGTAGTCCTTAATTCCCACTCTTCTACCAAAAATGAATTTGAGATATCTGCATGGTTTTCCCTGCTGCCTTTTCCTGCAGAAAGTAGATGGAAATTTGCAGACTACTCCTCTTTGTCCTCGTTCCACTCCCCTAAGATTTGGATTGCCCTACCTATCGATAACATTTCAATATGCATTATGGTGCACTGTGAGTGAATGTTGTAAAGTAACATGTGAGTCACAAACAGTCATTGCAGCTTTAAGTGTGTGTCTACCTGAAAAATTGCATGCCTAACTGGTTTTGCAAAGGTAGAGAGTCTTTTTACTTTGCACACTAGTAGCTCTGGTACTAGTGTTACGTGATACTTGTGAAAATATTAAACTTTTTTGATGTGCGTTAACTGGTGTTTAGTGGTTCTTTCTGGAAGAGGTGCTGTTGGCTGGTGGCTTAGTGCTTTGGGAAGAGCTATTGTGTAGGGAGAGCTGCAACCTAATCCCAGTGGTGCCTGTGTTTTGTGTGTGTGTTTTTATTCCCGGGCATTCGGGGTCAGATTCAAACAGGGTGGATTTCACCCAGGTCCCCATGCCTCGTGTTCCCTAATGTAGTTCAGCAGAGGCACAGCGCTGACAACGCCCAAATCTTAGGGGGCACGTAGCTTGTCTAGGGGCACCTCGTGCCCTGGCTTCTGCAGGGGGATCTGCGATGCAGGAAAACCTCAGCCCGCTGCAGTGAGGGCGGTGTGATTAGGTTAGGCTTTGCCAGATACACAGTGATGGATACATCATGTCAGAGTCCGTGAGCTCCCTGTGTGCAAAGGGTTAACGTTTGCAGAATCCTGGTGTCAGGTGCTCATACACCACTGGTTGGCACAGCCTGTGTTGGAGTTGTTGTAGATGAAACCCCTTTTGCATACACTAGGGCTGTGCTTCTCCAATAACCCGCTTGACGTTACAGCTTGAATAGTCTCTGACACCCATTGATGTGCAGCTATGACCCCAAGCAGGAGACAGAAGAAGGTGAGAAACTTTGGGCACAGGGGACACGTTGCATTTGAATTGCTTGAAGGTTTGCAAATCTTGTGCCTGCCTCGTTGGCAGTGCTGTAGGGGTGGTGTGAGCCGTGCCCGGGGACCTGGGTTTGGAGCTCTTTGGCATCTGAGAGCTAGGCTCAGTGCAGGGTAGAGGGGATTGAGAAGTGGGAGTTAAACTTGGTCTCAGGGTGACTATGAATTTTGGAGATGCTGGCATAGGTCATTTTGTTTCTTGGATCCAGCTCATAACAAATAGGGAGTGAGTTTGTGTTTCTAACAGCGCAACTTTTCCTACCGTGGACCGTAGTTGATGTGCTTGATAAGACACAGCAGTTCTTTTCCAAAGGGAGACCTGGTGGGATTTTCATTTCCAGACTACTTCTTACCCCTAGGAAACTGTTCCAAGTGAATCACATGCTATAACTGTCTGAAGAAATGTCTCCAATGTTATCCAAGCAATGACTGAGATGTCTTTCTTAAAGCTTTTAGGCTTGGTGAATAAAATCACAGTCCTCTTAATTGTTAAGCTGTAATTACTGCAATATGAACACAAAAATCTTATATTTCCTGGGGAAAAGACCATTTGCATACCACTGTTGTAATGTCATCTGCTCCTTCCTCCTCTGGGGGTTCTCTCAGAAGCCTTTTGAATGAGTTTTAAAACAAGCAGATCTTGTTTTGTTTTGTTTTCTTAAGAAAATAGCAGAAGGCAAAATAAAGTGTTTCTGAACTTCTGAACCCCGTTCTGTGCTTTTTGTTCGTTCCTTTGCCTTAAAAATGAGATTCCTCAAATGTTTTTCTTTACTGACTGCAGGGGCTGCTTTGCTGCTTAGAGCACAAGAAACCATGCAGAGGAGGGATTTAGTGCTGCCCTGGAGGTCTTTACTGCTGTGTGGTATTTAATCCTGTCTATATTTATTATATATTAATATATATTATTATTTATTATTATTAATATATATTAATATATTATTATTTAAATATATTTATATTTATTATGAAGAATTGCATGTATTTACTGTGGATCATGGTGTTCCTGTTACCTCATGTATCATAGGAGTAATGTAACCTGCCTTGCCATGCCTTTTCTTCCAGTGTAACTGGGGCTCAGAGCGTCTCTGCTCCCTTAACTGTTGCTGTTTCTATGGGATGAAACCTCAGGATCTGCCATGGGAGTCTGCCAGAGCATGGGGAATTCCTTTTGCAACCTGAAGAAACACCCTCTGCTTTCTGCACCAAACAAGAGAAAGATGACTTGGGCTGTCAGCAGACATTGGTTGGTGCCTGTCAGGGGCTGCCCAGGGGCTGCACTGGCAGCACACGTGTGACATCTGAAATAGCCTCTGGCTGGCTGTTCAGGTGTGATGGAAAGTGGAGGGGAAGGGGGGGATGCTCAAGATAGGCCTGTTTGGTCTGAAAAGCTCTGCATTAGAAAACTGCCTTAGAATCACATCAGCTGGGCAGGGAGAGTTACAGCTTATGTCTATGGAATAGCAAACTCTGCAGGTGTCCTGCACGTCCTCGGAGCAGGAGTGTTTGCCCACCTCTAGCCTGGTAGGAGGGCTGGCCAGGTAACATCTGGACTAGAAGCTACCTGCTGGAATGACATAAAATGGTGAACTTCTCCAGGAGGGCTTACAGCCCTGGGCTCTGTTGTCCCATTAGTGGGACGAGTTTGTTGGGCCTCTGCATAACCTCAGCCAGGGAGGTGGAGAAGTGGACAAGGAAGATGTATCTACTGGTTCCTGTATTGAAACAGGCTTGGGAAAATAATATCCCCGAGTACTCTTTCAGTTCAAGCCACAAATCTTTTCTCTGGATTTACTGCAGAATTTAAGCCTGGCAGCACTTTGTAGTTTTGCTTTCACAGAGCAAAGGGGAATATTTCAAATAACGATCTTCTTGATGTCATAGGAGCTTTTTAATCGCTAAGGTTTGGCTCTGTGATATTCTTAACAAACTCATGGGAGAGGTGAAGGTGATTGTGAAGTGCTACTTATCACACCAGTATTAAATGTTGTATTACTTTTATATAATGTTTATATTTCAGCTCCTCCTGTTTTGCTTGCCTGCACATAATGCCTCAGGCTTGGAAGATGACATATTTCAGCCTTTATTTTCATATCTGAGAAGAGAAGAGCAGTGAGGATAAATATGGGGTAAGTCTGGAAAGAGATGATGAAGGGACTGTCTGGGAAAAGACAGGGATGGGTCAGGCTGCTGCTAGGACTAAGAGGAGGAAAAGGATTCAAACTGGATCCATGAGCGCTGACCAAAGCAGTGGTCAGCCCACACCTGGCTGCTGACTCTTCAGAGAGCCTCGCTCTCCAAATTAGGCTCCACAATTAACTGTGTGAAGGAGGAATCACTTGTTGATAGTTCAGTAGTTTAATAGGAAAATGACATCGTATTTTGGTACAGCGTTATAGAAATTCGTGCAATGACGATGTCTTAAGGAACTGTTTCTCTCTTTTAACTCATGAGAGAATCCAGAATTCAGAAATTTTCAGGGCAGGCCTGGCTTTTCAGTCTCAATGTGTTAGTATTTGCCTTTGTTATAAACAAGCTTTGATCCACAGTCTTACCTGCCCTGGGGCTGCTGAGCCATGGGACTTAGCTGCCCACACAGCCCTGATGGTCCACCCAAACTGGGCCAGACGAGCCCCAGCCTTGCTGCTCCAGCACCTCTTTCCCAGATTTAAGTGTCCTTGTGGAAGATGAAGCAGGAGATTGCTATGTGGAAGACAATAGTTGCTATTCCACTGATGGGTGCTGCCTCAGGTCTGCTGCTCTTCTGACCTCATAGACATGATCTCTGTTCTGTATTGCAGTTGTTGTTGTAAGGGAGAGCTAAACTTATGTCCACAGCTGGGGGATATTTGGACCTGCATGGACAGAACTATTACCAAGCAGGCTGCTTTTAATACTGATGGCATCTAAAGAAGTCCTGTAGGAAAGAGTTGCTCTGGAAAAAAAGACCTGCCTTGGGCTTCTGCGTATCTGCTGCCCTGACACGGTGTGAGGATAGAGCCAGAACCAGGAGGAGGAAATCAGAGCTTTAGTCGGGTGAGGGTGAATGATATCTTCTCTTTCTCATTCAGCTGAGTTCCTGTCTTGAAACTTCTTGACTTCCTGTAGGTTTTCTGGTAAAGAGGTGGGGACATAAGTTTAAGTTTGTCTTTCTCAGTTGCTTTTATGCATGGACAGCACCGGAAGGCCAACTTGAAACCAGAACGAAACCTGTAAATGTGAGAAAAGAAATTCAGTGGTGAAAGGATCTTTTTAACTGCACAGAGAATGGGCAAACTCATGACTTGGTTCTACCTGTGGATGACCATGGAAATAAAACATTTCTATTGAAATCAAAGGAGCGAGGTGAAGAGCTAAATGTATAAAACCACAGAGGGAGATGCAATAGGAGTTTATGATCAGATTTCCGTATATTTTAAGTAAATGTGTCAGATCAGTGAAATGGCAGGCTGTTTGATGTGCTCGGTAGATGATGCTGACCATGGTGGTAACAGCATTTGGAAGACACAGAGCACCTGAGGAAAATACCTGTGTTTGCCCACTGGAAGCTTTTTTAAAAAACCATGAATCATTAAATGAGGAAGCTGTCTGCTTTCTGAGAGAGGAGGAAGAGGACGTGTCTGGGTGTTCCATGTTAAATGCAGGTTGGCTAGACGGGCTGCAAAACTGTCTTCTTTTGCAAGCTTACAGGCAGGGTGCTGTTTGAAACGAGCCTCTCAGCATCCCTCTGGAGTTGAGCATTTGGTTACCGTCGAACTCACTGCATGCAGCTGGGCTGAAGGGAGAGGCGGGCTATGGATGCAGGATTTGGCACGGAGCTGCACAGGCAGCCGGAGCAGCTCCCACGCTCCGCATCCCGATGCACCAGCACAGAGCAAGAGGGACATCTCTTGGCACGATGGGGTTGTGCTCTCCCAGCTGCTCCCTCGTGGGGACTCCCTCGTGCATGCCTGGATGGGACCTGCAGCAGGACACCCCTGGCCTGCTCCGGCTTCCCCAAGGCTGGGGGGGGTGGCCTGGGAGGAGCAGGTGGCTGAGCCAGCCCAGCATTAGCTCAGCAGATGCACTGCAGGGATTACAGACTCCTCCCTTGGAAGTCTGCCCGTGGAACTGGGTGCAAACGTGGCTGCACTGATTTTACATGTGCTTGCCTGCACTTTATTCCGAGGCAGAAAATCTTAAGGGCTGAGTTAAAATCTCCCTCAGAGTGTGCCCCATCTCACATTATCAGCAAAGTATAAATCGAGTTGTGCACTCAGCCTAGGGACTGCACTTGAAAATCACAGCTGTTCTCACCTCCAGAGATTTATGCTTTTTCAGGATGTGGTTTTCATTTTCTCTGTGCACACGTGAGCACACTACTCACCTCTGGTTAAGGCAGCAGTATATGATGGGGTTGTACATGGTAGAGCTCATGGCGAGGAGGAAGACTGCAAGATACACCTGCTGAATGTACTTTTGCCGGTAGATGTCTTCCTTAAAGCTCCCCAGGATGAAGTATATGTGATAGGGCAGCCAGCAGACAGCAAAAATGATCACCACTACCACCATGGTCTTCACAAACTAGGGAAACAAAATCAGGGGGTTATTTCGGGGCCTCTGGGTGATTGTCTGAGCTTTCTGGGGCAATGGGAAGTGCTGCTTTTGTTTTGGTTTGCCCTCACAAAGTGCAGTGTATGGAATGTAGACCAGGGCTGCTATGGCAAAGAAACCAGCCCTGGTGATGGAAATTGGGTACAGGGAGGGAGTCAGAGCAAATGTTTCCTGGTGCGCGGAGTGGAGTCCCTGCAGAGGAATTGCTTGCTGCTCCATCAGAGAGATGTGCAGGGAAATGAGGACAGTGCTGTTACACTGAAACCTCTTCACCCTGTCGAGAGTTTTACCCTGGTTTATCCTACAACTTGTGGACAACTTGTGGGCACCAGGCTTTACTCTCTAAGGACTGCTGGGAACTGGGCTGCTGCTGTGAGCCTTTGTTCCTTGAAGGCTGGCTGGTGCATATAATCACCATTTCTTCAAATGTGCCGGAGGATGCTCTTTACCCCCGGCCCAAAATATTTTGTTAACTTTTCATGCCCAATCCCACGAGATTTTGTACCAACCACAAGCTCCATTTTGGAATTGGAGCCCGCAGGGCTGGTGTGCTGAGGGGAATTACTTTTAAGTTTCACTTCTGACCTTCTTTTTGGCATTAACTTGGTGTTCGTAGCGGACTCGGTGGAGGTGGTTGCCTGGAACTGCACTGCTCCACAGAGTGATTCCTATAATGCTGTATGCAACAAACATCACCATTAAAGGCAGCAAATAAATCAACACGATCACAGCAATGTGGTACCTGAAAGAGAAGAACAAGCAGGTTTTCACACTCAGTGTGGCTCTTGGAGGGCTCTTTCAGAAACTGTCTTTTGGACATGGATGGCTGGCTCCCATCAACTTCAGCCACAAAGCACAAATTTTGCCTACAAACATTATTACAGAGACTTCTTTAAACAGCAAAATCTCATCTCTCCTGTGGTGTGATGAGGAATCCTTGGGCTGGATTCATTGCTCTTTCAAGACAGGGTAACATAATTTATCTTTTATCAGAGGGTGACAGTCTGTGGTCACCTGCACTGATCTTTGCTATCCCACTGCAGTCAGGAGGGAGAGGTGGCTGAGACTCATGGTGTAAAAGTGCCAGCCTTTAAATCACAGGAATGGAAAAGGAATAGTCCAAAAATTACAGAGTAACTTGATGAGTGCAGTAGTGGCAACAGTGGAAAAAACCTGGATCGGGGACAGCAGAAGGCTGCTGACAGTGTGCACAAAGATGCAGAGAGTGAGGAAGGAATATTGCCTGTCTCTGTGTAGCTGGCTGTTTCTATCTGTGTGTGCACACTTACCTATCACCAGCAGGCTAATGGCTACTGCTCCAGCTGAAAGCACTGACCTCTCCTGCAGCTGTATTTTACCTCAGCCCTTCCCAGCTTTCCATGTTACCCCACAAACTTCTGCTGGTTCCCTCGTGCTGGGGGTTGATTATTTTAAGGGAGCACCATTTATGGGAAGGGAACAACCTGCTCACTCAGTTACAGCAGCTGTCAAATTAACATAAACAGTGTGAAAACTAGGATTAGGCAGGAGGGCTCTGGCACACGCTGCTGGCAGTGACCCCAAAAGGCTGGGTGGGTGCAAATGGTCTTTCTCAGTATGACAAGGCTCTGGGGTTACTCCCACATCAGCTGCTTTGAGAGCACTGTTGAAATGGGTGTTGGGGCCCTCGGTGGTGTTTGCTCCTTGGGGGCGGCTGTAAATACCAGAGCACTGGCTGCATATAGAAAAATACTGTATTAGTGAAACGTGGCAAGTTTGTCCCTGCCTTTCTTCCACCTTTTCCAGTTGTCCTCAGAGCAGTGCCGTTTTTGAAGGTCTAATGACGTACGTGGAGTGCAGCAAAGCCCTTTTAGGGTTCCCATCCAGGGAGGTGGAGAGGATGTAAGCTAAACTGTAAGCTTACATCCTCTTGCTAAGCTGGAGCACATGCAAAAAGCAACTTTTAGTCTTGTAGCTTTACTGCTTCACCGCAAAGTTAACTTGTCACCAGAAAAAAAAAAAATCCTCTGTGGTTAAGATTCTTTATTCTGGTTAAACTCCTATGGATTCATTCCCTTCATATTCCATATTTCTCAGGCACTGGCAGTCACAGAGCATTGTTTGGGTTTTTTTTTTTTTTTTTACTTGTTTCTAATCATAATTATACACATTTTTCCTGCAGAAAAGGCTTTTCCTTTGTTCTGAAATCTAGAAATCCTGAAGGCTGGTTTTACTCAACTGCAAAGGATTCGGAGGACCCAGAGTCAACAGCAGAACCCAGTTCTCCATTCTTTTGGGTTTTCTTTGGATTTCTTAGTATTTGTGTCCCTCATTACTTGGCCTAGCATATGAATGGCTGCACATGGCTTTTTCTCCATGCTGTTCAGTGGGAGATCCCAGAAGGATCCCTGCCCCTGCTATTTGCCATGTTCAGGACCAGACTTTCCATCCCACAGGGATTTTGTTGGCATGCTGGGAAACTTGTTTCAGTCCTTCCCAAACCACTGATGAGGGAGAAATAACCCTCACACTGTTCATCTGAATGAAATAGTCATCAGTGCCTCATCTATAAGTGATTATCTACTCTCCCACCTTCTCAATTGGTTGGAGCCTGGCACGCTGTGCTCCTCACCACGTGCCAAGGGGTACCAACCAGGAGGAGCATCACCCAACGCCATGTGAGCCTGATTTTGCTCCTCTGTGACCCTGGAGACTGGGGACAGCTGGCCATCAGTGACTGAATATGCTGCAGCTTGGCCAAAATTATGTGAAGCTCCTGGAACTTGGCACATATTAGTGTGAAAACCTGTTAGTTTGGTAATAACTAACCTTAGGAAGTATCCAGCTGTCTGCCAGAGATTCAGGCTGAGCAAGGAGAAATGTGCATGGGGCTGGGCAAAAGCATTCAGAGTGCAGAGTGAACTCGGGGAGTTTAGCACTTGGTTTTGGTTTGAAAAATTGTTTCCACTTTATTAATTGATTTGTTCCTTTTCCGCAGTTCTTCCATTACTACTTTGCATAAGTATGTTTTGCTTGATAAATTTCTGAAACCATTCTGTGCATCACATGCTTTGAATAATGAGTAATCACAGCAGATCTTGTTTCATCTGTTTGAACGATCTTGTTTTAAAGCAGGAGGAAATATCTGTGAGGCTGAGGAACTTCTGGGAGCTCAGATGTGTGCCCAGATAAATCAGGCTATAAAACCTCAGGATGTTTGAAACGTGCTTCTCTCAGGATTTATTTGCCTTTTCCCCCCACAAGAGCAGCATAATTTTTAACTAATCACATGGCTTTAAAGATACCCAGGCATTAAAGATACCCAGTTTCCTCCTGCCCCGGGAGGAAGAAAATCCAAAATTTTTGCAAACAGCATTTATTGCTTGTTTAGAGACTTTTTGCACCGGCTTCTCAGGGTTTCTAGACCTTTTGATCCGTTTTCAAAGCAGGGCAGGATGGCACATGGCCCTTCTTTATCCTGAACCGTGATCACCTGGGAGCTTTTCCCACAGCTGGCTTTAACTGAGCTTAGAGTGGCTGCCCAGCCCTCTATTTCCCTGCCCTCTCTCCCAGCACTCCCTATAACAATCAGTTTGAGATGGAATTAAATTTCCTGAGTTAACTTCTGCCTGAGTTGGGGGGTTTATGGTTTCTCTTACGTGAGCTGGTGCTTGGATCCAACGTCGTCAGGCCAGACCACGATGCATTTCATGGTTCCGTTGTCCGTCAGGATCTCGGCGTAGAAGCACTGGGGGAAGGCCAACCCAAATGCCACCAGCCAGATTATCCCAATGATGACCCTGGTGCTTCCAGCAGAGAGCCTGGGCTTGAAGGGGTGAATTATGGCCATGTACCTACAAGAAACGGAGGTAAGGCTTTTACAGTTACACTGGTAATCCATGCAGCACGTAGGGCAAGTGTAAAAACTCAGCAGGACTGTATAGAGAGCTCTGTTAATACAGACACTCTGGTAGGTTCCAGGCCATAAATCATGGAACTGGATCCTTTCTGAAGAGAATGATTGCAGGTCTTAGGGCAGGACATATTAAACCCATGTGGATGGATGCTTCTGGTCTGGGGAGGAAGCAGTCATGTCTTCTGCACATGGTCTTTGCAAATATTCCCCTTATGGAATTTTTCACAGAATCCCAGAATGGTTTTTGTTGAAAGGGACCTTAATGATTACCTTGTTGCAACTCCCCCTGCCATGGTCAGGGACACCCGAGCTGGCTCCAAGCCCTGTCCAACTTGGCCTTGGACACCTCCAGGGATGTGGCAGCCACAGCTTCTCTGGGCAACCTGTGCCTCACCACCCTCACAAGGGAAGAATTTCTTCCTAATATCCAATCTAACCCTACCCTCTGTCAGTGTGAAACCATTGCCCCTTGTCCTGTCATGCCAGGCCCTTGTAAAAGGTATTATCTCTCTTTTTCTTTAATTAATTTTTCAAATTCTTTGCCAAAAAAAGCACAGCCAATTATGCTGTTTCCCCCTAAGTATGTTACTTTCTGAGGCCTCGTGTTATCACAAGAGCAGACTGGGGCTTTGAGTATCCTTTACCCTGAATTTTTCCCCACTGATTTTTAGCTGTGGAAAACTTGTGTTATCCACCTCTGTCTGTAATTGCCTGAGCACTTGTGCTTGCAGTGGAAGGGAAGTGCTGACCCCTCCTTCCCACACCTGCTCAGAGCCCTCACGGCACTTCTGACTCTTGGATTACTCACAAGCCCGGGGCACTCTCTGGTTTTAAGTTCCCTGTGTGGAAACACGCGGTGTCGTAACAAGTACATAATCAATTATGCATTTCTTGTCATGCTTCCCCTGTTCTTTGTCATGGTTGTTACAAAGGCAAAATAGAGTGGCAAATGCCTATTGCCTCCCAGTTTTCATAGCAAAAATCATAGCAGATTGTGCTGTCCCTTGGCCAGGCTGGGAGGAGGGAGCTCTGCAGGACAGGGAGTGATCCAGGGCCGCACGGCAGCAGAGCCTTATTTAGCTATAAAATTTTCATGTCACCTCGCTTTTCATTAGCTTGTTGTAGGCAGTGTTATACAGTGCTCGAGTCTGGTCAGGGAGGAATCCAGTGGGGAATATTCTCCAGGGTATTTGCCCACAGAAGTGCCTGAAATGATGATTTGTGGCTCTCAGCGAACAGCAGATCCTGGGAATAGATGATATGACAGTCCCTGTGCTGTCACAGCCCATGTCAGAGTGTTACAGGGCTGCTGGGTGGAGGCTTTCTACTCAGCCAGGGGTGCACCCCTGAGGTGAGCTGGGATTTTAGGCGAGCTAAAGTTGGGAGATTTACCAAACCTGCTGAGATCTCCTGGCCGCTCTTGCTGTGTGGCAGCACTGCCTTTGCCCCCCTGCTGCTCATGCTCACCATGAGCCCTGCTCCATGTGACATCCCAGGATGCTGGGACCACAGTCCTGGCACCCTTTCTCTGGTCCTCATCCCATATAGAAAAAACACAATTTTGGGCATGCTTGTGCACTTTCCAAACAGGTCCTAGGAGCCTTTGCTGACTGGGAAACTGATAAACTACATTTGTGCCTGGAGCACTGCAGTGGAAAGAGCTGCTCTGGGAAGCAGAGCAGCTTGGAACGGGGAAACAGAGCGATCCTAAACCCAGTGGTGAGCAGCATCACCAGGGGCTTTTCCACAGAGACAAAGATGACCTAGAGCTGTCACTTCTTCGCCTCCTTCCTTACAATAAACTGCTTCAAAAGACATTGTTTTATTGAAGTTAAACACCGGAGCCTGAGCGTGCAAGTTCTCATAACAATAAATGGAAGCAGCGAGTTTCCAGGAGACTGTGTCAGGGTCTATTTTAAGGCTAAGCAAAGAATAACTAAATATGGTTTGCAGTGAGGTGCCAGGTTTTCTTTCTGGTCCGTGCCATGTGACTAAAGAGATCCTGGGTCTGTAGGCGCCTTCACCAAAAATCGACAAGGAACAAGAGCAGGGAGACCTGAGGACAGGTTGAAATGGCTTTTTAAAAGTAATATCCTTTGACAGACCACATGTATGAAAAACAGCAGTTACCAGCAACCCTTGATTTAAAGCCAGGAGCAGCAAAAGTGTATTTGAGTCTAAAAGTGAGTTGCCATTGATTCCAAATCGGGATTTGCTTTCATCTGGACAGCTGCAGGCTGACAAACACGTCACTCATCCCTATCCCTGCGCTTGTGAGTGCTCCTTCCAGCGGCCGCGGGGGCCACTGTCCTGTCCTGTGCCGTGTCCCCAGTTCCGGCGCGGGTTCCAGCGGGAATTACACAAGGGGGAAAGCCCTCATTCCTCCCCTAGTTTGTTTAAGTGGTGCGATTTGTGTATTGATTTTTTTCCTGAGCCTGGGTGTGCCGGCGTGAACGAGCTGCGAGCAGCGCGGGAGTTGGGGAAGGGACCACCAGACAACCCAGAGAGCAGCGCTTTTTGGATGGCTCCACAGGGACACTGGCCCCCCTCCCGAGGGAGCCTGGAAGGGCCCTGCTTGATAAGGGACAGAGGAAACCTGAAGGAAAATGTAAAGTCAACAGCAGGGCTTGATAAAGGACTGCCGGTGTTTCTGGATGTTGGGTTTGGCTGTCCCAGGAAAGACCTTCACTGTGGGGTTGTGGCAGGGACACAGGATGGAAAAGACAGAGATACTCCTGGCGCCAGGCAGGGAGTGGGAAGTAACAGAGGGAAGACAGGAAGGATGGAAGAAGGAGGGTAGAAAGCCCAGAAGGGAGCTTAGCCTCCTCTACTTCTTGTACACACCATCGCCCGTAAGGGAGGAAATTCCCACGAACTTTTGGCCACTTTCTATTTAAAAGAAAAACAGCTTCATGTTTTTTAACAATGAGCTGTAAACACAGTCAGACTCCACAAATTTAAGCTCAAGTAAAAGTGACTTGGCAGATGGAAGAGAATATTATGGAAGTACCAAATTACCTCAGAAGTCAAACAGAATCACTGTTATTACTTCTCTCCCTCTTGGAACAAGTCACTCTAGTGAACTGTGGGAGCAGACTGCCATTTCTGATCTAATTCCCATTATTTCTGGTGTTTTGCTGGACTCACAGCAGGATTGAGGATACTTTCAGCATCCCATGGCCCATCCTCATTTCTCTGGAAATATCCTTCTGATGGTTTAAAAAAACAAACAACAAAAAAACCCCCAAAACCCACAGAAGACTTTGCAGGATGACTGGGAAACAATTTATGGTCAGTAATGTGGGAAAAACAAAATACCAGCCACTTCCACTCGTTACAGATTTGGGTGTGATTCAAGCCAGGGATAAAACACAGGATCATATCATAATTAGCATCAAATCCCATAGTTTGGCACTTCTCCCAGTTTGCTGATAAGGCACCTGACACAGTACTTGGGGGCCAATTGCACAACGTGTTGCAGTGATTGTTTTTTATGACTTACAGGGGATTTTTTGGACCTTATCTTCTCCATTCTCCTCTTACCTCTCTGCAGCCACAGCTGTCATGGAGTAAATGCTCACAAACATTGCAGTGATGGGGAACCAGTTCTGAAATCTGCAGAATTCCTCACCAAAATACCAGACATTGTGACTGGCGTAAATAAAATTGAAGATGGTGTTGAAAGCAGACATCAGCAGATCCGAAAGAGCCAGATTCACGATGAAGTAGTTGGTAGCAGTCCTCATTCTCCTGTGTGCCAGGATAATCCAGATGATGGTGACGTTGCCAACGATGGATGTGATAACGATGAAGGAGTAGGTGATAGCCCACAAAGCAATTCTCCACCCTGGCTGGGTGAACTGGGTCACCCACGTCCAGTTGCCGCTGTCCTCGAGGGAGTCAGCCTGTGAAACGTTGCTGGCATTAAAAACGGACAACATGCCCGTGGTTTTCTTCTTCATCTAAGCATAAAGGAAAATCTTCTGGCATACTCTCATTTTCTTGCAGTAGGTGCCGGCGGTATGAATTTCCATGCACGTAACTAAGGGCTGTTAAAAAGACATCGGGCTGAGGTGTCTCGTCCTCTCATCCTGTTTTCCAAGTGATGCAATGCAGTTCCAGGAGGAGACGAGCGATGCCGAGGGCGTCCTGCTTCTCATCCCTGGCATTTTAACCTCCACTTGAAGAGCAAAACCTAACAAACAACTCTCTCCCTCAAGTTTCTTTTTCCTCTAAAAAGGAAGAAAAAAGATGGAGGAAAGGAAAGTGTTTTCCAGGTCAGTGACAAGCGGTGTCTTCCTTTAGATTACTTTTAGGGTCAAGAAAATATAAATAGAAGTATCAAGCCATAAAACACTTCAACCCCAGTGGAAATCCTTTTCCAGGGCAGGGGTTTTCCAAAGAACAAGGTGTCTGAATCCTCTGCAGTGGGACTGAGGACATTTGCTTTTCTTTCCCTGTGTAACTGCTGAACGCGAGGCAGGAGTCGCACTGGGATAAAATCTCTACAGGTTTTAAGGGGACTTGGAAAGGAGGTGGAGTCTCTTCTGAGGAAAAACTAAACAACCAATTTGACATCAAATGAAATGTGGCAAAGTGGTACTTGAAGCTTCCACACCCCCCCTCTGTTTTTAATAACCTCTGAAACAGCCATGCTGCTGTATCAGGATTTTACAGGCACAAGTGCGAAGATAAACCTTGCCACGTTTACCAGTCCTGCAATCCTTGAGTTTCCAGGACCCTCCCTGGTTTTCCCGTGCGCTCTCACAGCAAGAGAGAAACTACATTTAACTCAGTTTAGCAAGGTCCTTCTTTTTGGATGGCTGCATCCGCTTTCCCAGGGTGTGCTCTAGAAGTGTAGTGCCCTCACACCAGCAGAAGTTTCGGGTCCTGACAGGGAAGAGGAACCCCTGACTCTGCTCAGAGCAGAGTCTTGCTCGCTGCCAGCTCTAAAGTTCAGAGCAGAAACATAAGCAGCACATTGAGGTTGAGATTTCCAAGAGTACTTGGCGCTGTCTCGTGCCTGCTCTCCTGGAAGCTGAAAGTGCTTCAGGTATGAAAACCTTTTTTCAGAATTCAGGAAGCACACAGGGTGCTGGGAGGGCAGTAGTTTTCCAGCTCCTGGAGCTGCAGCTTGTGCCAGGCTCTCCTATAAACAGGGCAGTATTTATCCATTTAGGATCCTCTCAACCAGCTCAGCCTGGACTCTTCCCTTCCTTCATTCATTTCTGGAGGCAGCCTTGAGATAACCCATCACCTAACCCCTGCAGCTCTTCAAAGCAGGTGTGGTATTGCCCAAGTGTTGTTTTGTAAGAAATCAGTACCTGTAGTACTACATACAATAATATCTCCTTCTCTTCACAATAGACTTCCCCACAGGCAATCCCACTCACTTCCCTACCCAGAAATGGGCAAAACCACACTTGTGCATATCTTCCAGCATGCATTGCAAAGCTGTTCCAGGCTCTTCTTCAAAGTCTTACGCTGACACCTCATTAAGCAGCTTATGGACCTTTCACTTTCTGTACACCGTCCAGGAGGGCTGTTCCTGATTTGCAACATGAATTCAACAGCTAATAGTGTTCTTCAGGTTATTTCTTTTTCTTCATCTCTCAAATCTCTGCAAATTCAAAGGAGAATCTGAGCAAAACCCTCCATGTGTTTAGCTGGGAGCGCGGCTAAAGTGCTTTATCAGTCATGGAAAACAAAACATAAGCAAGCACTTGGAAAAAGGGCTGTACTTATTGACCTTTCAATGGTGAAACCATAACCTCTCTCGGCTGACTTTGAAGACGGTCAGGGTGCCCAGCTTTCCTAGGAACCTTCTTCTGAACCATCTGCCCTGGTTCCTGATCTGTTACTCGGGTGATAATCGGAGAGCAGTCACCCTTTGGTCAATATTTTATCGTACAAGTTGGGAGGGATTTGCTTTCCTTTATCCACACCCACACCTTTTATTCCTTTGCTGGTTGTGCATTGACGAGGTTATCATCCTGGAGCCCTGCCAGTGACTTAGTGTGTGCTATCAGCCTTTTGACTGGAAAACTGGAGCGATTTTTGATAAAGGTGGGCTCCAAATTCCTGAGGGAAGTCACATGTGCCTAGGACTGTGGGTAAAACCCATCTCTCCAATGCTTTTGGAGTTGTACCAGAGAAGGGGACTATCTGGGAGAAGGGTTTTTGGGTTTGGCTGTTTTCACTGTTGTTTTTATTACGGGCAGGATTGTTCAAGGCCAAACATTCCTGTGCTGAGTCACTGATCCCAGGTCTGAGCAAAGGGTGAGAGACGCAAACAGAAGATGCAGGTCTGCAATGTCAGGAAGGGTGATTGAGGGATGTTTTGTGTTTTGGAAACATAATACAAGGTAATACAGGCAGTAGAGGGTTTAATTGTATTGCAAGTTGGACTCTGCTTTGGGAGGAAGAACCTTTGTCCAGGGAACGGGTCTGAGAGCGGGACCATGAGCATCCACCTTGGGTGGGGGAAAGTGCAGCTGGCCTGCAGCTTTATCAGCCAGGTGTGGGCTGGAAGGAAGCAGAAAAATGCCTCTTGGTAGCTCTGAAAAGCTTTGGGTCTTTCTGACGCACTTTAATGCAGAAGTAACTGTGGGTTCACTTCCTCTTCTGCAGGGCTCCTAATTGCCTGGATCAAGTATTCTGCAGTCCATGGCTTTTGATGTCTGTCCTTAGGACAACCCCGGTAGCCCTAGAGATGAGTGAGGAAATGTGGAAGTTACTGATCCTTAACATGAACAAAACCACCACTAGCTGAGCTATTGGATGGTCCCGGGAGCAGATGCTGTAATGCAGGATCTGCTTCAATGCTGGCAGAGATACCAGACTCCTTGTTGGAAAACTGCAGTTCTGTGCTGCCTTGGGCTGAGAGGGAGAGAACACAACCAAGAAGGACCCTCAGCACCACAGGCAGTTCATAATATCTTACTTTCAACCACTGTTTGCTGCTGAACTGTATTGTGTCGAGAAATCTTGTCATTTCAATGAACAAAGTCTGGGATTCAGGCAAAGAAAGAGATTAGTCAATTATTTTCATACAGTTTCATAACAGGAACCTGTTTTGATGCATTGGCTCCGTTCAGAGTGAAAACAACAGGAAAACGGACACTCCTTTTAATCAGCTTCCCCATCCAGCTGGACATGCCCTGAAATTTTATTTGCAGAAATCAGCACAAATGACAAGGCAAGGCATTAAGAAAGTCACACCAAAACTACTAATTTAATTAAATACTCAAACAAGGAAGATGTCTAAGTGACAGGAACATGTTCAGATGGGAATGACACCCACGAGACATGAAGAACCTGTGACAGACTCTAGTTCCCAGCACCTACACAGTATGTGATGCGATTTCCAGGCTGCACATCACTGGTAAGTGTCAGGGATATTTGCAAATCTGTCTGAAAATTGAAGTTGTAATATTTTAGAGGATGACTGCTCTGTCAGAAACGTTAAAGGTGAAGAGCTACCGGTTGGATCCTGAGCTGGATTACTTGTTTCCCAGAAGCTAAATGTAGCATTGCATGGAAAAGCAGTGGTGCTTTTTATAACAGGATTACCAGGAATATTTTTTAGCCTTTATAATCAAGGTCCTGGTATACTGTATGACCTAACGAAATGATGTGTCACTGACTGCTTACACAGTTTTACGTACACAGCTCAGAGGTTTTCCAGTCTCTTTCCTAGGTAACTTAAGGACAAATGCTGCCCCACTTCATCTCCTCTGACACCAGACGCTGATTTTCAACACCATCTGTCTCTGCTCCGGGCCAGGATGCAACAACCAACTCTGTGACAGTTGTCTGCCACTTTGAATGAGACTTTTTTCCCCGGGGGAAAAATAGCCCTTTGTGGGACAGGAGTGCAGCGCTGCGGGCTTGAAAGGGCTTATTTCATCTCGGAGGCATGAATGGCGTTTGCAGATCGTGATCGCTATGTCAGACCCAGCGCTGTCCCACCGTGGATAAACCTCGGTGCAGGCAGACAGCGTGTCCAGCGCAATACGCTCATTAACTGTTGTTATTTGCAGGACGTGCTGGACAATCGCGTGGGTCTTACAACGAAAGGTACATGCCCTGGTATTGCTCCACCGTGCCGCTGTAGCGCCTGGGGACCCTGCTTTGCCGTGTTCACGGATGCTCGACCCAAAATCCCGGCGCCCACCGGCAGCAGGAGCTTCCCACCGAAGCGTTTTTGTCCGGGCTGTTTCGGTGGCGACCGCGGAGTCTTTGGGGGTGCGCGCGTGGCTCTGGCAGCGCTGGAGCAGCCGGATCTGCTTCTCCAGCCTTATCTGCTTCTCCTGCCGTCTCCAGCTGCGGGATTAACGCCGACCGAGCGGCCAGGCGTGTTTGCCGGGGGAACTGGGAAGGAAAAAAAAAAGTGCAAAAAAGAAGAAGGCAGCAGCGGCAGCCGGAGGTCCCCCCTCCCTCCCCGGCGCTGCCCGTGAGTCCCCGCCGGTCCCGCTCCGGAAGCGGCGGCGCC
>VXAY01001837.1:632998-658500 GCA_013399855.1 Oxyruncus cristatus
CGGCTCGGCTCGGAGCGGGGAGTCCCGGGCCGCGGTCCCGCGTCCCCACGGGGGAGCGGGGTCCCCCTGCGCGAGGCCACGGGCTTTGGCGCTCGGTGGGTGTTCCCGCGGCTGAGGTGGCGGGTGTCACACCCGTGGCAGTGCCCTGACCTTCCCTGGGGACCGACAAACTGGTTTTGGCGGATGGGGAGCTGCAGGAGTTGGAAGTTGGGCAGGTAAAAATCGTCCGTGCGCGTGTTGAAATGCGGCTCTTTCCCGCGGGGGAGGTGGGCAAATAGAGCCTTTGCCCTACAACGTCACTCGCCCGCGTAGGGGATAAGCCCTCTCCCAAGCCTTGGCAGGGTGAGGCTGCGAGGCTGTAGAATTACAGGTGTGGGGCACTTGCTGTCCTCATCCAGGTGCTGGATAAAGCCATTAAGTCGCAGGGGCCAGGCTACGACCGCTGACTTCTGACGTTGGGCAGATCCACCCAGACCAGGCACCCCCTGGGCTGGAAGGAGCCCTTGGGGCTCTTTTAAAGTACTCCTCGTAAGCACCCAGATTTTAAAAGGTGCTTTTTCAGGCTCTGGGATACTGAGGCGATGCTGGCTCCAGGCTGTACTGATGTTGGAGATGCTCAGATGGGGTTTCTTTCTGGCCTTTTTGGTTTAAACTCTGCTTAGGCTCTTGTTTGGCTGGTCTGTTTTGGTCTGACACAGTATTTGCCAAATGGGATCATAAAGCTTTTAGTGCACTGCGTGGGAGGAGACCTTTAGATCCACCAGGTTTGATAGGAGGTGTCTGATTAAAGATACGATTTAATGAAAAAAGATTGAAACACGAAGCATTCGGGTGCAATTCAGGCTTTTGGGGATCTTGAATGTCTTTTGTCTCTCTTAGCAGACAAGCCAACCTTTAGGTGTAGGCTCCTGACACTTTCCTGTGTTCCTCCACAGCGGCTGTTCCGAAGGTGGGAGTTTCGGGAGAGAGAAATTTGGTGTGTTGTTTTCCCACCCCTGTTTCTGCAGCGAGTCCTCCGCCAAGGGCCGTGTGCCTTGTCTGCTCCGCGTTTTCCATGGGCACCAAGGGCCCTGGGTGGTGGGGATGTGAACATTCATCTGGTGGCAGAGAAAGGGCCCTTCTGAAGCGATTCTCGGAGCGTCCGCGGAGGACAAAGCCTCTTTCAGGCAGCCCGAGGATTTTATTTACTCTTTGTAGTTGCTCGCTGTGGGTTTTCAATGCTCTGCCCTTGTTTATAACCAAGAGCTTCCATTTGTCGGCTCTGCCGGGGAGATGGTTTGCTCCGGGAGCGAGAGAGGGAGGGGGAGGGATGGATGGGAATGCTGGCCTTTGCTTGGGGGAAGGAAGGCTGGCGCTGGGCATCATCCCGGCGCTGGGGCCGAACACACCCCCGCATTGTGTGAGGGGCAGCCTGTGGGCTCCGCTCGCGAAATTCCCTTTTATTCCAGCTTAGCCAGGCAGATCTCATCAGCTGTAAATGCCACTCGCCTGGTTCTCTTTTCAGCTGTGTTATTCTTGCTGAGTTTGGGTGTTTGTTGGGGGGGGGGGGGGGTTTGTTTTTGTTTTCTGGTTTTTTTAAATCAGTGTGAGTGGAAGTAAAGTTTGGCTGTGGAGTACTGGTTTGCTTAAATTTCGGATGTTCTGCGGCTGTCTGGGGCTTTGACCTGCTGGATGCTGAGTTCATTCGATTCCCTCCCTGCTGTAGCTGTTTCTCTGGTACATTACGAGCGATGAACGCCCAGATTCAAATCCCCAGGATGGCTTTAAACCACCAGGAACTAAATAATCAGCCTTATCCAAAGCAGGGAGGAAATTAAAGCATCGCTGGGAGTGTCGGAGAGGATGTTTGCTGCAGGCCCGGTGCCTTCTCATGGGTCTTACCCAGCACTTTTTTTTGAAAACTAGTTCCCCCTGTAACTTTTCCAGGTAACTCTTCTGCTGGTGAACGAAGCTGTAATGTAATTTTTCTCACCCGGCTGAAGCAAAATCCAGCATTTTAAACAGAAGGTGCTGTTGCTGAGTGGCTGCTTTATTTAAGAATAAGTACTGTAAACACAGGGTTAAAACCTCCGCTTATAAATAAACAAATGCTTTTGCTTTCTCTTGGGAAAGCAGCTTCTGTGCGTGCAAAAGCCCCAGAGAAATCCCCTGCTATTTGCTGGTGGATGCTCATTTAATGTGAGTCAAGGCCAGTTAATTCTTCCTGCGTACACAGCTGGAACGGCAAAACTGGGAGCTGTTAGGAAGGATGCAGGGTGTAAACAGCCCCTGTGTCCATGGGTTCCCTACGTGAGAGTTGTGTCTCCAGCCCCAGTCACAGGAAGGGAGAGCACAGGTCCAAGAGGAGACTCGGGTGGGATGACTGCTAAGTTACTACATCTGCTTGTCATAAATGATTGCTGCTGCTGGTTCGACCACATTAAAGGCTCGAAAGGTTTTTATTAAATGCATAGAAAAAGTAGGAGATAATAAAAGCATAAATCTTGAGCAAAAGTGAAAGTGAAAAGGGGTGAAGATTTATGTGTACAAGATGTTACATGTGTCTATATATCTTAAGCTTTTAAAGTGGGAATGTGTCTTGTATTTTACTCACAGGCACCTTTGAATCTCTAAAACAAGCAAAAACCCCCGAAATGTAACGTTTTGGTGAGAAAACTATGGTTAAGAAAAAGACATTTTGTTAAAAAGTTCTAGTCTTGAAACAACGCTCTTCTGAAATTCTGATAATACTCTTCAAGCATTAATAGCTGTGGTTTATGTCCAGTGTTTGGGGTTTTTTTTTACTTTTCTAGGCAAGAGTAGTGTTGCTTTTGTTAATGGTATTTCAGCGTTTGCAGGGAAATCTGGTTTTGTTTTTTTTTAAATAATTTAAAAAAATTGACAATAATAATAATAATAATAGAACTCCTGAGTCACGTGTACAAGTACAGTCCCCAGTTTTATAGTCTGTATTCGGTTTGTATGGTGCTGAGGCTCCTTCTTCAACTGTTAGAGCTGCATTTAAAAATTTCTATCTGATTTATTTTGTCATCTGCTTGAAAAGAACTCAGTAATTTATTACCCAAATCACCACATTTTTTTAAAGAATAAAGCTGACACTAGAAATGGACCATTTGGTTATTAAAAAAAACAATTACAGATTTACAGTAGAAGCATATAAGTGGTCAATTTTGTTACCTGTTATTTGCCCAGCGTATTTTCTCTTCTGTCATCACTACAGCACAATTTCTGCATTTGTCAAAGGGGGAGTTACTCTCAATTTGGCCCTGTCAAATTTTAAGTTGCTTTTTAAATAGCTTCGGTGTATTTATTTTTGTGGGTGAGCCCTCCTGAGAATTTGCTTTTTAAATGGCAACTTGGTGGCATTCCCCACATATTGTCCTTTGGGGATATTATTCATTCCCGTAGAAAGTCGAGAATTTCCAGTACGTTGTTAGTCATTTTAAGATATCCCATAATTAAAAAAGTATTTCAACTGCTTGGCTCATGTTCTTGTTTAAATCATGTTGTGTGTTCTCCTAGCCCTTTGCCTGGGATATACCATGTCATGTCCAAAATTAAGAAGTGAAATTAAAAATGAAGAAGTATAATTAAGAAGCGTTGGTGTGCAGGGAGCAGACCCATGGAAATGTCATGTCAGAAAAGGGGAATGTTGTTTATCACATCGCCAAAATGATTGATTTGTATCTGGTCTCTTCCCTGAGGATGTGTCTGGCTGTTTTACCACCACAATTTTCATGATTAAGTATTGTGGGCTATTTTTAATTTTAATTAATTCAGCATAATTCAAAGTGATTTGCAGCCTGCCATAGGCTTAGCACCAAGTGATTTTGACTTAACTAGTGATTTTGACTGAAGTATCTTTACCTTTTTAAACGCAATATGTCTCTTCTTATTTCACTTCTGGCTTTATGAGGTAGTTGCTCAAGAACGTGACATAACTTCAGACTTGGATTTCTTTTTTTTTTGTTTGTTTTTAATCCAGTGCCTTTCTCCTGATGGCAGGAGAGGAGGTGTGGGATATACCTGGCTGTGTTTACTGAGCCTAAATCCACCTGGAGCTGGTATGAAGGGATGGATAAGCTGTTTGCAGATGGGCTTAGAAACTGTGTTATGTTAAATATATAAATATATATTCATACACAGAGAGAAGGACAGACAGAGGCTCAAAGGAGGATCATTAATGCCATGGCAGTTGCTCATATATGTAATACATGTGATCTCAGTAGAGTAATAAATTACATTTCAACCAGTGCTGTATGTTTCAGTTTGTTTAACTTCCAGCGTGCTAAAACATTATGAAATACCTTTTTGAAATGAACAAGTTTGATTTATTTATCTTCCTAACACAGCTCTTTTTCTGCCTTAAAGTCTTTGAGTTGTTGTGTTTTTTTTTTTCTTTTCTTTATCCGAACTTCTGCTTTGGGTGTTTCGCTGTTTATAATGAATCCTGAAGCGAGCAGTCCCAGGCTCCTGTGTACTCACAACATGTCACCTCTGTGTTTACTGGGAGAAGGAGTAACATCCGTGCTCTCCTCTGTTTTTGTTCCAGGTCGTCGGAGCCCTCGTCCTCGCCGTGGGGATTTATGCAGAAGTCGAAAGACAAAAGTACAAAACTCTAGAAAGTGCCTTTCTAGCCCCAGCAATTATTTTAATACTTTTGGGCATTATAATGTTCCTGGTATCCTTTGTGGGTGTGCTGGCTTCCTTAAGGGACAACTTATGCCTTCTGCAAGCAGTAAGTGCTGCGATTTTTATTCCTAATTTCCAGGGCTTGTTGCTTCTGCTCTTCAGTGCCCTCTGAATTCACACCCCATAACTATGTCTGCATCAAAAAATATTTTAATGAAGTTGCTTTTTAAATTTTAATTAAATCTGAGTGTAATGGCAGTGATCCCTCCATCAGGGAGCAGCAGCCAGTGACAGGACCGGTGAGGGTGTGAGCCCGGCGCTGAGAAAAGCAGCTTCCCGGTAGTTAAGGTTTTTATGGAAAATAACCAGGAATGTTTATTGTTGTCAGTCGGTGTGTATGTTGTGCAAGCTCAGCTGTTGACATACTGTTTGACACTGGCTTCTCATTTGGACCTGGAGGAAGCAGCTCAAGAAGGAAGCCCTGGCTCAGGCTGATGTCTGGTGGTGGCTGAAGTCTGTCCATCCTCCCCGGGAAGCGGAACGTAGGGGTAGTGTGGAAATGTGTGGTACAAGGCTAGCTGAGTAGCTTGGGGGCTTTGAGAGGGTGAAATGGAAGGGACAAGGTTTTTCTCTCCAGTGCCTCTGAAAGAGTAAATTTTAGGGGAATTCCTGGATAGCGCTGTGGTTGCAGATGGAAGTTGCGCGTGCGACTGATTAAAAATAAAGTGTGAAAACATCTTTTTCACCTCCACAGAATCATAGATAGTTTGGTTTGGAAGGGACCTTTTAAAGGCCATCTAGTCCAGCTCCCTTGGAATGAGTAGGGACACCTTGCAGTAGACCAGGTTGTTCAAAACCCAATCCAGCCTGGCCTTGTCATGCCAGTTCAGTCTAATGAAATGCTGAATATGTGCTGTGTTGTGGGGGACCACAACCTACAAAGCCAGAAGTAACAGTGGATTCTGAACTTATGCTGGAATTTTACTGAGATCCCATCCTTGGGCTTCTCTCACACCGAGTGTGGTGGTGTGTCCGATGCCGAGAACATTTTCCGTTCCCATTTTGGTAGCAAACCCAGTTGGGTATTTAACAAAGCAGGTCCCTGATTCCTGCCTCTCAGGCTGATTCCAGATTTAGCAGGAGAAAGGATACCTGTCTGGTGAATTCATGACACTGATACTGGGTGTAGAGCACATATAAGTCAAACCAGCTTTGGAGGGGAGCATTAGGGGCTGTTTTCAGACGAGGGATCATAAAACTCCGCTCCTGATGAAGTTCATTGTTCCACAGCAGACCCAAATGCACATAGCAGCCATCTTTTAGGCCTGAAGGGTTGGAAAAACATTTCAAGTGCTGGTACCTTGCAGCCATCTCATGGTGCTGTGGATTTCTTCACGTTATTTGTATTTTGCACGTGGTTTGATGGGCAGCCACGGGTGCACACGTGATGTGAGTGCATCTGTGAGCATGTGTAGGTGCACACGCAGATAATTGTGTACAGCAACACACTAAAAGGTACCAAGCCTCTTCGATTTAGAGCTGGCAATTTAGTAGAAGGTGGTTTGGGTTATCTTAAGGTGCTGCCTCACCCACTAATTGAAAGCAGACAGGTACGTGCTGGTTTTGTGGGAGACATAAAGACATGAAGTGTGGTGTGGTTTATAGCAGTCCATCAGTGTGCTTCTCTGGGATGCTGTTGTGGAAAGAAGTATCTTGGCATGATAAATACATCTAATGGTTTTGAGACCGTTCAAAGCAGACAAATAACGTGTTTGCCAATTGGGCAAAACCCAGAATAACTCAAGCGAGGAAAAAAGGCTTTCTCGTGACATGCGGAGTTTTATAAGAACAGACCCACAATTTCATACCTTCTTTTAAAATGCCATCTTGTTTGCTGAAAGCCAAATCTCTTGGCAACTGAATGTTAGACTCAGGGGCACTAATTGAAAGAATAACTGGGGTTTGTTCTGTCTAATGACTCACTGGCACTTGTTTTTCTGCAGTTCATGTACATCCTTGGTATCTGCTTGCTGATCGAGCTGACCGGTGGAGTGGTGGCCCTGATCTTCAGAAACCAGGTGAGCTCCTTGTGTTTAGGCTTTGATCACAGAGAACGTGACTTAAGATCCATGAAGTGACAGGTGTGCACAGTAAAAGGTGTTAAAGTTGTCACTGAGCAGTAACTGATGGAGGTCTGAAGACGGGTCCAGGCTTTTCGGGGCCTTCAGGGTTCAGCAGTGGTGGGATTTGCCACCTGCTCTGGAGATGAATTCCAGATTAAAGCATTTGGAGCAGATCTGGTAACTACGAGTGTGCGATACAGGCAAAATGAGTTTCCAGCTCTTCCTGTATTACAAAGTGCTTTCTTCTGTTTTGCCATCTGGGTCTGACTGCTGATTCGGGAAGTTTCCAGATGGGTTTGGAGACTTTGTTATTTTTTAGTGGCCAGAATGTTTTACCGTATGTAAAGGACAGCTTTTCCCTGCCCTCATCCATAAGCAACATTACTAATTTATATAGGAGACCCCATCATTCACAGGCAAGCTATTACTATATTAAAACCTTGACTTTTCTAGACAGAAAGCAGCATACTGTTCTTTTCAGTTAGAAATGCTTTAAAGCATAAATGTGTTCACTATGGCAAGTACTAGATTGCTGTGCTTTGACTTATTTTTCTAATCTGGCAAAATATGAGCATTAAAAGGAGGTGCTGAATAATAAGCCACGTTCCCTCCCCACCCCAATCCTACCAAGCTCGTTTTCCACAAAAGCCATACATACATGTGATGTTAAAAAAAAAAAAAACACAACAACTTTAGAAAAGATTTTTTTTAGAAAATAGTAACTCTTTGTTATTTTGAAGTTGTGCTGTGTTCTTTCTGGCTGGTGCTTTCTTCTTACTCCATGCTGGACCAAAGCAGGACAGCTGTGCTTAGGAACAGGTTTCTTTCCTTGTTTTTCAAGGTTAATGGAGAAGTTTAGGTCAGTATGGGGAGGACGAGGAAGTATTTATAAAAGCTTAGGGAAGGGTGGCAGCCTTTATTGAGGTTCTGTTGGTCTTGCATGTCTCATCATTTTTTTTTTTTTTCCCATTTCTTTCTCCACTGCCTTCTCAGATCTGTAGGGTCTAAATGAGATTCTTGGCCAGTCAGGATGGTCCTGTCTCTCAGTACCAATGTGCTAATGCTTTTTGTTCTGGTTTGTCTGTAAGTGTTGCAGTTTGTAATACTGAGAAGACGAGTAGGTGTATTTCAGGGTTTCTGACCTGTAAGGATTTTTAGCTTTGGGCATTTTAGCAGCTGGATTGAAAGGGAAGTCGTTACATTCTGGTTATGATTAGTCTCTGGTTTTGCTGTGCTGTGATTGTGCTGGATCTTGTAAACTAAATACTTTTTTCTTTGTCCTTATCTTCTGAAGTTTAGAGGTGTTTTGTTGCTTTAATTTTTAATTTGCTGTGCTGAGGAGATACTGTCATATATCTGCCAATCCATTGGCATATTTCTCAAAAAAATCACTGTAAAACGTACAGATACACTTTTTTTTTTTTCTGCTTAAGGTGAAATAAAGCTCCTTATCTGGCAGTTATGGACTCCTCGGAAAATCAAGTTAGTGGAAAATTCATGGAAAATAAAATTCATGGAAGCTGGTGGTGACACGGTCAACTCTTGTTGCCCAGGGTGTGGTGCAGGCCCAAGATCCCTGTTCTGTCACCCAAATTGTGGCGAGGATCCCAAGTGCCCAGAGGGAGGAATCCTGCCTGGGGATAGCAGGACCGTGTCTGGGAGATGCTTGGAGAGTCTCAGAGAAGTGTCGCACTGTTGGCACTTCCCATCACAAACTCAGCAGTGAGGCTGCTTCCGTAAGAGAGAGCAGATGGTTGGTCCCTGCAGGGCTGAGCTAAGATTTGTTTTTAACTAGGGTTTGTTTTTACTTAAAGAAAAAAGCCTTTTCTTTTGTGCCCATCAGTTACATTTGTCACCTTAACCTGCTCTTCTGCTTTTGTTCCTGTGTGTGCAACCCACGAATCTTGTTTGCCTTCTGCTTTCCAGACAATCAAGTTTTTGAACGATAACATTAGGAGAGGAATTGAGAACTACTACGATGATTTAGACTTCAAGAACATCATGGATTCTGTTCAAAAGCAGGTTTGTTGCTGGTTCTTTTTTTCCCCTGGGACTAACTTGGTGCCAAGATGCAGCAGGTCCTTGGCGACAGCTTTGAGTTTTTCCAGTGATGTGATAATCAGGTTCTCAGTGATGAGGGGGATGGGATCTTGTGTGACTCTGTTCTGGTGTCGCTGAGATTAGGGCTCATCCAGCCTCCCAGCTGCCATTTAAAACCCTCTACATCGCTGCAAAAACAGGGGCCCAAAATGCAGCTTTTGCCTTGGCAGGTGCAATTCAGGTGCTCAGGGTCAGATCCTGCGAACACGTGGGCTTATGGAGGCCCCACAGCTGGATTCAGACAAACTCAGCCTAAATTCCACCCCAGGCCTTGCACTCAGCGTTTCTGCTGGTCCAGGAGATTCAGAAGCATCTTGTTAACAGGAGGCACTGGATAAAGAGAAATGAGGTGGCATTTAGGCTGTTAGAACACAACGTGTGTTGTCACTCGAGGGCACCCAGAGAGCTCTCTAACAAGGTGGTTATTGGAAGGAGATGCCCGTGGAAGTGTATATACCTGTAATTAAAATTCAGAAATGCTGTTGAGCCCAGCTGAGCATTACTTAATGGCACGTGGAGTTGACTCACAGCCTTTTTTTTATTTTAATAAGGCTGGTCTGTTGAAATGTTTATTGGGTTAGTGAAGAGTTCTGCCATGCAGTTCACAGACTACAGAAGAAGCAGAAAATGTTGAGAAATGTGATGTCAGGGCCAATGTGATGTCTGTGACCGTGCCAAATAATGATTAAAAAAAAAAAAAAATTAACTTAGGAAGTGTTACATGTATTTTAGGACATCGTTATGGAGATGGCAGCCTGCTTTGAAAAACAAAGTTAGCATGGAAAGTCTGTCAAAAGCAAACCATCCCGAGGAAATTTTGTCATTAGAACTTCATAATGCTTTAAAGTTTCCATGCACTGCCCAAAATTACGGATACATACAGCTAATATACATCTTACTGATGAAATGAACTGCTGCTTTTCCCTTTGTTTAAATTATAAAGTGAATATGTGTATGAAGTCAGCGTAAACTCACAGTATTTGTTTGTCAGATTTCAGTTCTTCTAAATTACACCCAGAGTGTTTTGGTGAGATTGATTTATGCCTCATAGCAATGCTTTTGTCTTTTAGACCCAGTTGGAAATGTAGTCAATAATCCTTCATACAACTGCAGGAATTTATTACAGGTCAAGATAGAAGGAGTTTAAAAACATTGCTTAGTAATGTCAAGACCTGGAAAGATAGTTTTTCAACTTGGAAAAAATGGGAAATGGAACTTAGCCACCAGTACTTTGCTCTGGCGACCTGGGTTACAGCTCGATGAGTGATGGAGTGCCACCTATATCCTTAATTCTTTTTAATTGTATCTATCATATCCATTCGTATGTGCCTTGCTGATAAAATGAGAGAGAATTTTTGGGTGGCTCAGGGGTTTTTAAATTGTTTTATTCTAACTTTGTTTTCTACTTAGTCAAACAGTTCAAGATACGATTCCCCCCACCCCTTTTATCTTTTAGAATCGTAAAACCATTTAGGTTGGAAAAGACCTTTAAGATCATTGAGTTTTGTGTTGGTTTTTTTCCAGTTTAAGTGCTGTGGTGGGGAAGATTACAAGGATTGGTCCCAAAATGTGTACCACAACTGTGGGGCGCCAGGCCCGCTGGCCTGTGGGGTGCCCTACACTTGCTGCATCAGAAATAAGGTAAGTCCTGGCCCCTCAGCATCACTGGGGTTCGCTTAGAAAGGTACCTTACTTTAGGAATTCTGGGGTGAGAAGTGAAGGAAAATGGGTCCTTCCCTCCCCTGATGGATCTGTGGGTCCTGACAGCTCGAAAAGGAGAAAATAAAATGGGTTAGATGAGTTGGCTCTGCTCCATTGTACTGACCCACTGCGCAGCCCCCGAAGGGGTCTTGAGAGCTCCTCTAATCTCATGGCTGGCCTGAACAAGAGCTGCTTCAAGTTAACTTTTGCTGGTGTTTTCCTCAGGGTTTGCTGCTCCAGCTTTGCCAGGAAGCCCAGGCCCTGATTGCTTCCATGGGTGGGGGTTGGAGTGATGTGCACCAGCTGCTGTGTGAGTTAAAATCCAGAGTGACCTCGTCATCCAGATTATTCCAGAAATGTGGGCAACTGACCGCAGGGTCAGGACATGCTTGTGGGCACAGGTCTAGACTGGAGCTGCTGCTCTGCCCTAACCCATCCTTGAAAACTACCTGCCTTCCCACTCTCTAAAATCCTGGAAGGACTGGGGTCTGGACCGGTTTCTGCATCTATGACGAACTGCTGTTAACTGCTGCTGACAGCAGGAGGAGCAGGCATTGAGTTTCATAAAAATGCATTTCAATTTTACAATTCATTGCTCTTCATTTGAGGGATGTGTATACGATGCTGAATCTGATGAAGAATTATTCCTTGATTTAAAACCAGTCCAGGCAATTCCCTGCCTCGCTGGGTTTTTGTCTTTGTTCTGAGCACAGAACAAAGAGAAATTGAGACAGAGAAACTGCGTGTGTGTAAGAGGGGACACAGTAGAGCTGCTGGTGCCTGCTTTGGGCTGCCCTCTCAACATCTGCCTTGAGCATGGCTGTTTAATTACAAACAGGGAAAATAAACGCAATAGCTGCGTCAGTAGGTGTTGCTGAGAAATGTGTCTCATACGAAGGTGTTTATTACATGTGCTTACACATTTTTGGTGCGTGAGAAAGGGTCTGTTTAGATCTCCGGTGAGCTTCGATTTATTCTCGGGAACCAAAGCTAAACAGTTATGCTTTGAGTCTTGGGTGCTTGAGAGTAAGAAATGTGTGTATATGAAAATAGTGTCTGCTGATCTGCAGCTGCATGGAGCAGAAAAGAACTTGGGATTTTGCCCTCAGGAAAGGGAAAGCGCTAAAACAGAAACTTCTCCGAGGGAAAATGGGGAGTATACTCTCCATGTGCTTCACTGACAGCTGGACGTGGAGGGGCGTGAGGATACTTGTAAAGTGTTAAGCTCAGGGAGGTCAATTGAAAGGCAAGGAGAAGCCCCCAAATCACAAACAAGCTCCGTATTTAAGCACAGGCTATTGATCAGGATGCTGCAGTGTGCTGGGGCCCGTGGCTTTGCCGCACTCGTGGCGTGGCTGGGCCTTGTGGAGTCGGAGCGGCGCGGACGCTGCTCGCCAGGGTGACACCAACACCGGGCTGCAAGGATGGCTGCCTCGGGGGCACAGCCAGCCAGAGGATGCATAAATCTTGTGTGTTTGACAAATGCTTCCAAATACAGCCTGGTTTCTCTCCTGGAAAGCCACAGATAGGGTTTGTGATTATTCGTTGGCTTTGTAGTCATGGAAAACTCCTGCTAATGTTGGAGGTTGGATTCTGATCCTCTAAAAAAGCCTTCTGCTAACACGAGCCAGGCTCACACTGGGGGGGCTCTGAAGGAACTATGTTTAAGTCAAAGTATTTATTAAAGACTTACACCAGTGTAGCAGATAAAAATTAGTCCCAAATGGCTGTAATCCTCTGTTTCTAATGCCTTTGTCTCTGCTGCATGTATTTGCTTGTGCCACGATGTGCTGTTTGCAAATGCTGTTTCAAATGAAATGATGTGACTGCATTCCTTGTGGTCATGTATTTTGGGCGTGGTTACATGTGTTGGGGGTGGTCCCACGGTGCTCGAGTGGTTTGGGAACGTGAAATCACTCGCAGCCAACACAAGAACACGCTGGTGCAAACCCTGACTTCCAAGAGTATTTCTTCCCTGTGGTTGGCAGATGGGCGCTCCTCACAGTTTCCCAACAGCCCTGTGAAATAGTTGGAGCTTTTTCTTCCAGGAGTGTGCTGAACCTTGTTTGTCAGACAGCTGTGTGTTCAAGGTGGGAGCCCAGATTTTGGGGGGCTTAAGAACTTTGACCCTGGCTGGTGTTTCTGCCGTTTCGCAACATCCATCTTCCATCTTTTGCAAACATCCCTCTTCCTTCTTGGCAATGTGACCTGGGAATCCCAGGCCACCGCTCGGAGATCACCAGCATTTAGAAATCTTCATTCCTGCAGCTTGTTTTAATTTTGAGGAGGAGGTATTCAGTTGCCCAGAGAAGCTGTGGCTGCCCCATCCCTGGAAGTGTCCAAGGCCAGGTTGGACGGGGCTTGGAGCAGCCTGGGATAGTGGAAGGTGTCCCTGCCCATGGCAGGGAGTGGGGCTGGATGGTCCAACCCAACCCATTCTGTGATTCTCTATCAATAACGCAGTTTGTTCTGCCTTATTTTTCTCATTTACATATTCTCATTTTCTTCCACGTCTTTGGCTTTGTTCGCTGCTTTCTTTGATGCTGGTGGGCTTTATGTTGGATGATTTGTGAGTGAGGAGGGGTGTCTTCAGGTTAGCTTTTCCAGGCCAGGTAGAACTTTGGAACCGACAGAAAATAGTACATGGCTGCAGAAAATGTGTTAGCAATTTGTGGTGAATGCAAGCATTCAGTCTTTTTAAAATACACGGATTTTCAATTCATTTAAATGGTGGTATATAAAATTATATTGTAATAAATTTAGTCTTGTAAAATGTTGACGCAAGCACTCATAGTATTGGACATTATTTGAAGCTTAGATATTTCTGAGCTTAAATTTGTCATCGTCACGGCATGAAGGCCATTTTAACCCCTGGTTTTCTTAATAAGATCTGTTAAGTTATTAAGGCTTTAAAATGAAACCCAGCTGTTCCTTCTGTGGAAACTGCTCGCTTGGGTTGCTGATGCCACGCTGGTTTTGTTGGATAGGTATGGCTCAAATGTGTCGTGACACACTGACAGTACTCATTGCTCTGAAATCCTGTAGAGCTCTGACTAAATCTGACCCTGGGCCTGCTGGAAGAAACAGGTGTTGGACCAGGAAATAACCCTGTCGCTGGTTTTGTGTGGGCTGGGCAGACACAGAAAGAGTAAAAGTAGTGTTTTTGTGATTTTTGTTTTCTGCTGCAGTTTGTATCTGTTGTTTTCTTTTCAGACAGACATTATCAACACCATGTGTGGATACAAAACCATTGACAAAGAGGTAACGTAACCAGTGTCCACCCTGCCGTGGCAGAGGGTGCTGCTTCTCTGCATTGTTTTTGCTCAGTTATAAAGTTGTCTTCTGCATGCTTCAATCTGCCAGACAGTTAAATCAGCAATTAAAATGTTGGGGTTTTTTTTTCCTGCAATGACTTCCATATATTAAAAAAGCTAATCTTGTTTGATTATGGTATCTCCCCTTCGTATTTTCCACCATTCCTTGTTTGATGACAACTTCCCCAAGCTAATTGCACAATTAATGGACGAGAAGCTGCTTTCATACTTTTAAACAGTGACTTGAGCTGGAGAAAGCTTTTCATACTTAAAAGTCAAAGTTTCTCACTGAGTAAAATTGGTGTTAGTAAAGCCAACTTAGCTGTTTCTAAGTATTTTATATCCCAGTACTGGGTTTTTTATTTTTAGGCCTGTCATAGTTATTCTTGGAAGAAGAGGGGGACTTCCCAGGTTGTGTTGGCAGCCCTCCCCTCCCTCCAGGAGCAGGATGGGGCCTCCTCCTTCAGCCTTCCCTTTTGGGAATAGCCCTGGTGGCTCCAGAGTAGAGACTGCCTGCCAGCTCAAGGCAGTAATTGCAGAGTGATTAAGAAGGGAAATCAGTAATTGGATCTGCCCTGAGTTCTCCACTCCTGGGTCTGGAGTGCTGGTGTAGGGGCTGCTCTGAGAAAGCCCCTCTCCCCAGCTCATTTGAGGCACTTGGAGCACAATGCCAGCCTCGGTTGTTGGGTTTTGGGATTACTGGTTATCTTTACACACGACTTGTCTTCATTTAGGTTAATTGATTTACGGCTTAATCACCTGAACGCTCCAGCCAGGCTCCAATGCCCTGAGCACTTGAGCATATGCTTAACTTCACCCCATTCATCTGCTTAGGACCCTTTGCAGCCTCAAGTGCTTTCTATATTAGGGGTTGGGGTCACGGAGCAGCACAGCTTGCAGGACTGAATCTCAAACCCTCTTGTTCCTGCCCTTTTTAGAGTCTATTGCAAAGCACTTGGTCCACAATTTATATTTTTCCACTGCTGTACTTTCAACTTGGAAGAAGAGATGAAAGCTAAAGGGAGACCTCTCTGCTTTCCAAGTGGTCCCAAATCAGAATGGGATGTTATTTCCTGTAGGAAAGTGGCTGCAAAAACAGGTTTAAAGCAATAAAATAACTTATTTAGGCGTGGAACAACTTAAAAACAGATGGAAGGATTAGTGACGAGGTCTCTGTTAAATGTAGTGGGCTTAAAGAGGTGGGAAGGCCAACCAGATTTGGCTCCCTGAGTTTTGAGTGTCACACAGCAGTGGAACTGCCTGTTGAACGCTCACTGTGTTATTTTGCAGCGCTTGAGCGTTCAGAATATCATCTACGTCCGAGGCTGCACGAATGCAGTGCTCATCTGGTTTTTGGACAACTACACCATCATGGCTGGAGTGCTGCTCGGCATATTGCTACCCCAGGTAGGGAGGGGGCACTGCCTCATCCACTGAAGGGAGCGTCTGATTTGCTGCTGTGGTATGTGAAATCCCGTTGGATGTAACGTAACTGATAAGATGAGGCGGCATTCTGGTAATTTAGTAGCATTACTGCAATAGGTGGCAGGATTTGGCGGGGTAATTTGCTCTTGCTTGGGGTTTTTTGAGTCCTCTCCTCCCCGGGCTGCATCCACTGAGATTTTCTAATGCTCCGAAGGACAGGGATAGTAATTCTTCTGCTGTGTTAGTTCTTCGCAAAAAAGGATCCATTTATACCCCTACATGCAAAGAGAATTTATATATATATATAAAAATATATATATATGTTTACACACACGGCTGCCCATATACCCGACGTGCGAGTACGCAGTTTGTAAAGCCTGCTGCAAAGGAAGCACGAGACGCGCTCTGCCCGTGAGCTCTGAGCAGGGATCCCTTCCTTTTGCAGTTCCTGGGCGTGCTGCTGTCGCTGCTGTACGTCACCCGCGTGGAGGACATCATCGCGGAGCACAAGCTGAGCGAGCGGCTGTTCGAGGGCGAGCGGCACCGACCCGAGCTCGGCGGGGCCGGCTGCTGCATGTGCTACCCGGGCTGACTGCGGGGACCCCGAAAGCAGTGAAGCCCAAGGCAAACCCCTCCCGGTGTGGCCCGTGCCGCTGCCACAGGCCGGCGGTGGTGCCGCAGCGCCCTCGGTGTGTCTGCGCCCACGGACGCCCCAGAAGGGCCCCGCCGCCGCCACCGCCGCGCTGCCGGAAGGTGGGTTTGTGGGTCATTAAATCTTCTTTTTCGAGTGATTGCTGGGTGACACGAACCCAGGGCAACTGTTCTGGGAAGACGGGAACGTCGATTTCTGGGAAGCGCCTTCGCGCCTTGGGACGTCGTATTTAAATGTGTGTCGTCTCCGGCCCTATTTTCTTACTCCTTCCAAGAGAGATTTCTTACCGATCTACGTGGTGATTATGAAACGTGTGTTTAATAAACGTTTTTTTGCTAATCTTGATGACTTTACTGACAAGAATGGATGTGATGCTGGTCGCTTTCATTGCTCAGTTTTCTGTGCCTTTTAATAATGGGGCAAATGCCAGCGTGGAATCAGTCAGGCAATGCTTGATATATTTTTTTAATGCAGTTTATTACTGCCTGGCTTTTGTATAAACTTACAAGATGTTTGATTTTTGGATGTACCGTTATCTTTCCTCTTTAGTAAATTAACTAGGTGATTTATGACTTTCTGGGTTTTTTTGGAGTTCTGTATGTTAAGGTGTTTCTAAATTTTATTATCAAAATAAAAACACTTGTTTTTCTTAAAAAAAAAAATGCAAAGATTTTGTCTAAAATCCTTTTCATTTTCTTATGTACGTTAAGCCTGTCCCTCAAATGCTGAATCCAAAGGTGGAAATAGGTGGAGCTGTGATTCTTTCTGGCTTGGGTGCTGCCTGCCTGGGCTCTTGGAGAGGCGCTGAACATCTGTGCCTCGCTCGCTTCTCTTAGTGAATTGGGGACAATACTTGGGAGTCACCAAGAGCTCTGGGGTTTTTGTTGGTGTTCCTTTGTCCTGAGCATTTCTCTGCAGTGTCTCCAGCCCCAGCCAGGCTTGCAGGCAAAATGCAAAACCTAATTATCACGATACTTCAAATAAACCGAAGACAGGAAGAGAATAAAGCAGGTTTATGTCCTGAATCTAAATCTCTGGTTTTCTGAATGGTCCACTAAGACAAACAGAGCAATATCTGAAATAATTCTCCTCACTGGTTTTTGGTTTCGTTGTTTTTGTTTGTTTTGTTTTGGGGATTTTGTTTGTTTTGATTTTGTGGGTTTTTTTTGTTTTTGTTTTTTAAAAATTTTCCTTGTCCTGGACGTTTTCTCTGCTTTTTATTTTTCAAAATTCAGTGTTTTCTGTTTAGCGCTCTGCCTTCACCAGGAATTTCCAAGGAAGCTTAATGCATTTCCAGGAGCCAGAAGGGACTCATCCAGTTCTTTGGTGTTCCTCCTGGTTTTTAGGGACAGAGATCTCGCGGCGTTATTTCCCACACAGCACACTCTAGCGTCGGGTCCTGCACGTGGTTGTTACACATCTCAATTGCTCCACATGGTTGTTGCCTAAACCTTCCTGGGGTCTGTCTTGAGTAACATGCTTTGGTAAGTTAGGAAACGAGGTGTGTTTTAAGGGTGGGTTTGTGTACAAAGAGAGGAAGGGGAAAAGGAGGGCCAGCTTGGGAGGAGGGAGCTGACTGCTGGAGAAGGATGGGAAAATTAAAGCTGAAATTGCTTTGTGGTGGAGAGTGAGCTGGGAAGGTGGGAATTCTCCTTTGATGACAAAAGTAAATTTTTTTTTCTTTACTGGTGGTGTCTTGTGAATGTTGTGGTGGCTTGAAATATGAGCTGTCCAGGAAAGCAGGAGGTGATGGAAGAATGGTTAAACTTTGGGTGGTTTAAATGAAACTGGGAGTTTGGGAATACCAGGGAGCAATTGTCCTTTAGCAAGGAAATTTGTGGGCCATACTGAATTTTCAGCCATCCCCAGTTATCATACGCAGTGTTTGCATGGGAATGGTGTCTACCTGACAATCACTAAGTCGACATGGGTGATTTTGTTTAATAAACTGGCTCAAAGAAGTTTAGTTATTTGATTTAAAAACTTGACCCTTCCCGTTCCCTCAGATTTGAGGAAATTAACTCCTGGCTTCACGGGCCCATGGTGACCAGAGGGAAGGATGATGCCTATTGGGAGGTGGCTGGAGGAGGGAGATGCAGCAGTTCTCTGCTCAGCTGCCTTTTTGAGACAGCTGACAAGAAAATTGGCTTTAAATGGGTGAAGAATGCTGATCTAATTCAATCCCTGTCCTCCTGGCTGGGCTGCTCCTCACAGATGCATCCTTAACCTGATTTGGAAAAAGTGCTCCTTGCCTGCTATTGAAAAGACTGAGGCAACTCTGTAAAATTCCAGAACTATGGATTTTGTGTGTGTGTGTATGCAATTTTAAAGAGCCCTGACAACTGTGAGCTTCCCGAGGTTCATCCTCCATGTGCTCCTGCTTTCCATCACCATTCGGCTAGAAACAGAGGCTTGCCTCTATATTTCAAATAATTAGAGGCCGTAGAGGCACAGACTTGGGGTGCCCAGTATGTGCTGTATATGCAGCTGCTGGTACGTGATAAAGCCCTTTAATTAGCACGGATGCGGAGGAGAAATGCCGAGCAGCCCTCCCTCTGCTGGTGTGGATGTGTCATACCGCAAGGCACGAGTTAAATCCCTGCTCGCTGGAATTAAATCTCTGCTCAGCGTATCCAGACGGCACAAGGCTTCCTCCAGTGGCCCTTTCTCCTGCCCTGCTTCAAGAAGCCCCTTTGTGCCGGCACAGCTTCCATGGGAATCCTTCCATAGCCTCAAACCTCTGCAGAGATTATCATCTGTTTGCGAGGGACACTCGGGGTACAGCTGCTGGTTACAACTTCACCTGGAAAACCAGCCTCGGAGGTGGGATGAGTTGATTTCCTCTCGATGGGGGGAAAAAAATAATCAGTCTTTAAGGTCTAAAAACCGTTTAGCTAAAAGTTAATTTGCAGACTTGTGTTCCTAAAGCCCTTTCCTTCCCTGGGACTTCCCAGTGTTCATGACTTTTCTGCACAAGGTGATCATTCAAAGGTTCTTGTGGGGCTTCAGGATTTGCTTTTTGACAAGAAATAATGTGGGTGTTCCACCACCAGGATCCTGTGGGCTTTGCTGGGCCAGGGAGATCAGCTCAACCTCAAGGACATCAGTGGCATGTGAAGTTGCTTTGGGTTTCCATCCTGATTTGATGAGTGTGCCTTTTTGGAGAGGGAGGGCAGTGCTGCTGTTTATCACGTCAGAATTCCTTTCAGTCCGTTCTGCTGCTTAAACCTGATGCAGCTCCATCTCTCTTTGCACTCGGGATGGAAGTACTGCTTGGGAAGTTCAGCTCCTGGCCTGATGGGTGTCTCTGCAGCTCTAAAGGGTTACGTCTGGCCCTGCAGCAGCTGGAAGAGCCCTCAGAAAAGGCAGGTGTTAAATCCACTGGGGAAAGTGGGAGTCCGTCCATTTCCAGCCTGTTTCCAACATGCTCTTTGAAGGAGGTATTTTTTTTTCCATGGAAAGTTGTGTCCTTGATGAAGAGGTGAAAGCTCCCATCCTGGGAAGGAGCTGATCCACCTGGAATGTGCACACCAGGGCAATGCTGCCTCATCCCCTGGGCATTTGGGACTGGTTTGCCGATCCCGGCCCCATCCCAGTGCTCAGCCCTGCTTGGAGATTTTCTGTGGGTCAGCCCCATGGGCTCTGGGATGGGAGGTTTTGCCTGGGGAAGCACAAGGAGCTCCTGGCACCAGCTGAGTATCTCTTGCCACAGTGCTCCCAGGGATGCTCTGGGACTCCACAGTGGGATCCATGCAGGGCTGATCCCTCGGCTGGAGCAAAGCAGGAGCAGCACCATCAATTCCAGCTTGAGGCTACAGCTTCCTGGGTTAAAATAAGCATAGCAACTCCCTGAGGGGTTTGGAGGGTGCTGGGGAAACAGACTGGGGTGTCAGATGACAAAGGAGCTCTCTGAGGTCCCTGGAGCTACATGCAGGCACTGGCAGAGCTGCTGTGGACTCTTGGTTCTTGGGGACATATCTATGTGCAGGACTCTGAAGTTTCTGGGTTTTTTCAAACAAAACTGGGTTTTACTGCCTGGGACAGTTGCCTCCTGCCCGTGTCTCGCAGGGTGGGTGTTGGGTGCTCTTGGGTCCCGTGCAGCACACTCCTTGGCTGGGATGGGTGAGTGCAAATGCAAAGGCCCTCACGCCAGGGCTGGGAAAAGTGGCTGCGCCAGAGGAGCAGCGCAAACCGTGCCTGCAGCTTGGCTGCAGGCTGTGCTGAGCGAGGGAACATTTCCTAAAATCCTCTGGAGGGATGGCCGAATCCATGGCAGAAGGGGAGAAGATGCAGGTAAGGAACTTCAGTGTGAGTTCTGAAAGCCCTGATCTTTCCCATCACAAGCCTGCAGGAGGTGACCCTCAACCCCAGACCGCAGCTGCTGGTGCTTATGGTGAATTTGGCAGCCCTCACATTGGAATCAGGCACTCACAGTGTTTCTGTTGGGATGTGCCTTTGCCTCTCTTGGGTCTTCTCCTTGCCCTTCTCTTGGTGGTGGGGCACTGTGCAGCTGCAAGTCCTCCTGGCTCATCCAAGGAGCCCTCCCAGCGTCCCTCTCCCTGCACATGGGGATGGGAAGCATGTGAGCACAGCTCTGGGAAGGTTCCTGTCCCAGCAAAGGGGACAGATGCTGGTGCTGTGCTTCCCTCAGCTGAGACCATGGCTCAGGTAGGAGTGGTCCCCAGCTTCCCATAATTTGGCATTTCCTAAAATAGCGTTAGTTCTTCAGGAAAGGGAGGTAAAATGTCCAAAGCCCCCAAGACAGCTCCATCTCTGGGCTTAGTTCTGTTCCCAGCCAGCTGTTAGGTTTTTTCCATGTAAAATGTATTTGTGCTGCAGAGAGCATCTGATGCACCTGAGGGAATGAGCTCTGTCAGGAATACTCCCTGTCTCAGCCCAGGACACGTGTGTGTGTCATGGGGTCATCGCACAGCCCCCATCCCAGGAGCAGGGACAAAGGGATGGGGGTGGATGGGATGTGCTGTTTGAGCACCCCATGGCAAACAGCCTCGCTGCCCGGCAGTGGAAGGAGAGGCTGTCAGTGCCCACGGGGTGCCTGCAGCACCCCTGTCACGCCTCATCCCGCCATCCCGACCCTGGCACCTTGAGAACGGGGCGGGATGTGGCCCTGCCACCCTCAGCCTGGTGACAGCAGCGGCGGCACGCCAGCCCCCCACCCCAATTACTGTTGGGTGTCGAAAAAGACATTGAAAAGCAAGGAGGAGAGCTGTGAAGAGGGTCATTTTAGTGGCTCTTTCTCTCTTCTTTCTCCCCCTACCCGAGGAGGAAGTTAGAAAAGCAGAGCCCTCAAAGCCGCATTGAAAGGGTGACAGAGACGGGATAATGCGTAAGACTGAGGGAGGGAATCTCAGAGCACTCGCCACGGTGTTTTAATGATCTGTTAACAATTACCCCTTTCAGGGGAGAACATATGGTAGATGGTTTGCTTTTTTTTTTTTTAAAAAAAAAAGGACAGAAAAAAAAGAAATTACTTCAGAAACTTAAATGATGGTGGAAAATGGTGGGGTTTGCGGTGAAGAGTTGGGGGAGGGAGGCGTAGTGCTCGGAGTGAGGGGATGTCAGATGATGAGAGGATGTCGGATAACGGGCCCCTGAGCCCGGGGGCTCTGTTGGAGCCAGAGACACCCCCAAAAATGCCGGTACCCTGGAGCGCCTGAGCGTAGCTGGGGCTGGGTGCCTGTAGGAGCCATAGTAGGACTGAAGAAGTGTAGTAATGAAGGAAAATTATAAGGCTGCTGATAAAACCCAGGAAGCTGCTGGGACCCTTTATGACATGGGCTGGAGAATCCCACCCAGCTCGTGCTCAAGCCCAGCTTTGTGGGCAGGGCTGGTCCTGAGCTCCCCTCCCTGCAGCTGGGGCTGGCAGAGCCACCCAGATGGCTCCAAGGCTCTGGCTGCACGCAGGCAGTGAGTGCTTGGAAGTTTCCCTACTGTTACCTGTCTTGGGATCGTCGCCTTTCTCCCACTGAAACCTGCTGGCACGAGTTTAGGTTGTGGTTCACCAAAATCACATGTGCAGGTTGGTGGTAACTTGTCTTGCAGAGCTGGGCTGCAGCTAAAATTCTGGGTCATAACTGCAGTGTTTTCTGTGAAAATACATGGATATCTTTGTTTGTTTGTGGTTTTTTTTTGTTGTTTTGTTTTGTTTTTTGTTGCACATACATAATTTCTTATTGAGATACAGAAGTCAGGCTGGTTGCTCACCTTCGCGGGGGTCCTGCCATGGGGTGGCAGGAGGGGCTGTGCTGCTTGTGGGCTTCCCAGGTTCATTATACACCTGGACTCAGGGAAGAACACGGTCCTGTGTGGATATAAACTTGTCTTCTCACACCTGCAGCAGTGCAGGGCAGTAGAAAGCTCTAATTCAGAGGTAAGGAATTTGGCAGATTAAGCCACGTGCTGGTTGAAGGAGGTGGGAGAGGTGTGTGCAGATAGGCTGGGATAGCTGGGGAAAGCTGGGATGAGGCACCAAGGCTGCCTAGAAGGGACACCAGTGCAAGGTGTGCCAGGAGAGGGCCACAAAGGTATGGGGAAGGGAGAGAGGGAGTGGCAAGGCTGGGACAGAGGAAGGGATGATGCTTCCTGAGGCTGAAAGGAGGGAAAAGATGGGAAGAGACCGGGCTGGCAAAGGACTAGTCAGGGAGGGGATGGAGTGTGCTGGGATTGGTGTGGGGGCTGCAACCACATTCAGCTCTGTGGGATGGTGACCAGTGTAGGCTGCCAGGTGTGGATGGCACAGCTGAGAGTGGAGGTGGGAGGATCATGAACTGGTTACCGGCAAGTACATGGGGCCAGCGGGCAAAATACCCACAGAACAACTTTGAGTCACATCCCTCCTGGCAGCAGCTGTCTGGCTTGAGCAGTGACCCCTGCACCATGCTGGGCACCTCTCCCAGTGGCGGCAGCGACCTGGCACCAACTCCAGTTGGCAATAAAAAGGGTCAAAGCCCCCCCCATCCTGCTCTATCTCATGTTGAGGGCTTCCATGAAGCTCTGGAGAGGGGTTAGTGCTGTGTGAGTCCACCAGGGCACCTCTGCCCTCTTTTCCAGACCAGGTGGGGGGATTTCCTTCCAAACTCCTGGCTTTTAGCAACTTTTCTGGCTTCTCAAAAGCCAGCTCTCTGGTGCATTCTGGTATGTTTGAAGTCTGACTGGTGAAGCCTCTAAATCAGAGAGAAAAGCACATCTTTAATTATTTTTGGAGGTCAGGAAGCACCATCTGTCTGCTTGATGAGCAGCTGGGAGGTGAGGAGTTTCAGAGAGAGCCGATACGACCAGTGCTTATAACCTCATCTTGCATCAAAATGCCAGAAGTTAGATTTTTATCCTTATGGGAATGGAGTGCCGATCAGGAAGGCAGCAGCCTGAGCTCAGCATACCCATGGTCTGCAGCTATTCATTGGTGGCTGAAGGAGGGTTGGTGCACATGAATACTGAAGCCTGGAGTCTGTGTCGTCCAACTGGTAGCTGAAGACAATCACTGCCAGCCGGTGAAGTCTGAGTGCTGGGGATGTCCTGAAAACTTCCTCCTGTTCAGTTGTAGCTGTGGAGACAGTCAATGTCTGGTTACAGTTATTCTTTGAGATTTCCATGCAGGCAGGTACACAGGTAAGGGCTTGCTTTGGGCCTCTGTGGCCGCTGATGAATTAAAGATGGATGGGGGCTTGAATGCATACGCTTCATTCAGCCATCAGGGGAATGTAGTGGTGGTGGTGGATTCTGCCAGATCCCACCAGAAACCTGGTGTAAAGATTAAAGCACTTGGAAAACCTAAGTGAGGGAGGTGGGTAAACTGTCTGCCCAGGCTGTCATCGGGGCAGAGGAGAAACCCTTTTTTCTGGCAGGTGAGACAGGCTGGGGCAAGGAACCATTGCCCCAGATGGGGAGGAGAGCAAGCCTGGCAGAGCTGGGAATGATGGGAAGAGACTGGCTCCCAGGGAAGTGAAGACCATCTTTCTCTGCCGGGGCAGGTGCTCAGGTGGTTGAATAAATACTTTATTGTAACAGGTTTCACAGCACCCACCTGTTGGCATCACAGCCCAGTATCCAACTGACCCTTTTCTACTCAGTGTTTGTTCCCTGCCTTTCCTCTCCATGGTATTTCTGTTCCTTTCCTCTCCCCTATCCAGAGATAATCCAGGTTTTTGCATTGCTAAAGATTGTTGCCTTCTGACCCAAAATGCCTCAATGTCAGAACAGCTGTCTGCTCTTGCAGCCTTATGAAGCCATTTCCTGTCAGGCTGTTTTAAGGACACATAAGCATGGAGAGAGGTTTATTGTAGAGTGGGATTGCACACTGAAAACTCTTGGGCTTTCTATCAGGGCTTCTCCTCCTCCAGTGCCATGACGGCATCCCTGACCCCAGGGCTTATTTCTCCTTGCACAGAATCATAGAATGGTTTGGACTGGATTAGAATGCTAAAGATCACCTAGTTCTAACGCCCCCGTGCCATGGACAGAGATGCCACTCACTCAACCAGGGTGCTCACAGCCCCATCCAACCTGGCCTTGGACACATCCAGGGATGGGGCAGCCACAGCTTCTCGGGGCAACCTGTGCCACCCTCATAGGGAAGAATGCCTTCCCAATATCCCATCTAACCCTGCCCTCTGGCAGTGTGAACCCATTCACTCTTGTCATGTCATTCCATGCCCTTGTCACAAGTCCCTCTCCAGCTCTCTTGGAGCCCCTTTAACAGCAGAAGGTTCCTCGGAGCCTTCTCTTCTCCAGGCTGAACAACCCCAGCTTTCTCAGCCTGTCTCCACAGCTGAGGTGCTCCAGCCCTTGGAGCATCTTCGTGGCCCCAAGGAACATTTTGATGCACGATGAGGTTGCAGGTGCTGAGGACTGGTCCCACTGGCTCGCTCTGGAACTTGTCACCCCTCAGCTGCCCATTGAAAGGACAGACGGTGCCCTGCTGTGCCCAGGTCAGCGCTCACCAGGTAAGGGATGACTTCCCGAGGAGGCTCCTTGCACCTCTGTGGGCACCCCCGGCCCCTGCCCGTGGCCGCCTCCCTCCCCGGGGCCGCGCCCGGCCGTGCGCCCCGTCGGGCGGCTCCTGGGGACGCGCTCCAGCCGCCGCTTGCCAGGGCTCGCCTTTCCTCTCCTGCTTGGTTTGGTGTTTTATATATTTTTGCGCCCCTTCTCCTCTCGCTCTTGTAGGAAGCGGCGGGAGCGGGAGGGGTGGGGGGAGAAGGGAGAAATATTGTTTGAATTCACAAAGGGGGGCATCTGGTGCACCTTGCGCCTGGCATCTGTGCTCCTTGTGTCCCGAGCAGCGCGCTCGCACCGGGGCGAGGGGCAGGAGGTGCCGGCGTGCATCTGTTGGGTCCCACAATAAAGTCACAAAACAGCGGCGCGGGCCCGGCCCCGCCGCGCTGCCCTCTCAAAGGGGGACGCGGGGCTGCGGCTCCCAGGTATTATGCGCCGGGTAGGTAGGGCCGGGGCAGCAGCTGCTCCGCCGACCCGCCCGACATATGGCACCGCAAATCACGGTACCTCCTGAGCAGCCCCGGCCGGGGGCAGCGGGGGGCG